>PVKA01020730.1:0-39880 GCA_004027165.1 Ctenomys sociabilis
TTTTTTTTTTTTTTTTTTTTTTTTTTTTGACAGAACCAGGGATTGAACTCAGGCCCTTGCACTTGCCAGGGAAGTGCTTATTCAACTGAGCCATCTCCTTGGCCATTTTTATTTGTATTTTTTATGTCTTTTTGAGACGGGTCTCATAATGCAGCTCAAGCTGGCTTTGAACTCACTTTGTAGCCCAGGTCACAAACTCATAATGATCCTCCTGCCTCAGCCTCCCAAGTGCTGGGATTATAGTGTGTGAACCTTTTATGTATTGTTGGATTTGGTTTTCTAGCATTATGTTGAGGATTTTAATGTCAGATTCATAAGAGATATTAATCTGTAGTTTTCTTTTGATATCCTAGTCTGGTTTTGTTGAAGTACTGGTCTCATAGAATGAGTTGGTAAATATTCCTGCTTATTTGTCTTTTTAAATGACTTATTAATCATATTGTAAAAATAAGAAAAACCAGTATAACTAAATTTAAATTACTCAGTCAGGGTGTGGTGATGCATGCCTGTAATCTCAGCAGTCAGGAGGGTCTCCATAAAGGCCAGCCCTGGCTACCAGGGAGCTCAAGCCCAGCTGAACTGGTCAGTGAGACCCTGTCTCAAATACTACTACTACTACTACTAATAATAATAATAATAATAACTTAAATTACTAACAACACCACGCAAAGGTAACCATTGTTATTATTTGGTTATATTTTTCCTATGCTTATATACATATTAAAATATTAGGTTGGCATTATCTTAATTATTATTATCCTTTTATTATCCTTTTATTTTTGTGTATTTGGTACAGGGTCTCGCTATGCAGCTCGGACTCATAGTGATCCTCCTGTTTTCAGCATCTCCAGCCCTGGAGTTTCGGGTGTGTGACACCACGCCTGGTCTTGGCGGCTGGATCAAGCCCTGGTCCCTGCACTTACCTTAGCAGGCACTTAGTCCTCTGATATATCTCACCAGTCCTTTTTTTTGACTCTTTGAGACAGGGTCTTGTGCAGTTCAAACTGGCCTTGAGCTCACTTGGTCGCCCAGGCTAGAATCAAACTGGCAGCAATTCCTGTGCCTCTGCCTCCTGAGTGCTGGGATTACAGGTGTGCACCAACCATGCCCAGCTTCTGTTTGCTTTTATTTCTGATGCTAAAATTGCATTTGAGAGCTGGAGATAGAGCTCCACAGGATAAGAACCTGCCTGGCAAGCACAAGTTTGCTTCTCAATACCACACACACACACACACACAAATTGCATTTGTGATCTACAATGAAATATCATTCAACCATTAATAAAAAAAGAAATTAAGTTCTGATAATTCTGTAATATGGATAAACCTCAAAAACATCCTAAGTAAAATCGAAGAAGCAAAAGGCTATGTGTTGTATGATTGCATCTACATGAAATACCGATCACAGGTAAACCTGAGGGAACAGAGTCCAGATTGCTGGGTGCCCTGCGCTAGAGGGGCGCATTGCGGAAAGCGGCGGGAATAGAGGAGAATCGCTTAGTAGTTACAGCGATTCCCTTTGCAGTGATAATATTTTTTAATTTGTTTAGCATCTGGGAAGTAGGTGGGGTGGTGAATGAAGGACACTGGGAATGTATTGAAGTCTAGTGAATTGTTCACTCTGACGTTTCTATTGTTGCAAGGAGCTAAATTAGATGGAAATATTATAGACAGTCAGACAGGGCGAGGCCCTCAGGAAGAGAGCACGAGAGACAAAGTACCTTGCCACTGTGGGAGAGACGGATGCTCCTGCTGTGGGCCAGACCTAGAGACCTAGGATGGAACAAATGCTCACCTCCTTAAAGTTAAGCATCCAGGATTGAGCATCACCTTGGGCAGCCTGGAAGAATTACTAATCCGACCACCACTGGCTGGCTACTGGATAAACTTTTGCTCTGTGTTCATGACTACTTGCTATGTGACTTACCTCCCCATTCAGTCCTCGATTTAATCAATTTTACCCGAGCAATGGTGCTTGTAATCCTATTGATTGACTATAGCTTTGTCCCACCTCACGCCCACCTATGTGAGTTCCCATGTTCTCTACCTTAGACCTGCCTCATCCCATGGTTCTATTTTATAAAAGTCCCTGGAAGAGACAGCTTCCCGGGGAAAACCCGCTTGGGTCTCCTTTCTGTCCCTCTCTCAGACAGAAGCTTTCTTTCCCCCAGTAAATATTCTGCTCTTAACCTCCGATTGTTCCTAAAATTCATTTTTTGGTTTTAGAGAACACAAACTCTGTCCAGGTACCTTTCAGGTCGGGAGTTTCACTTCCCCTATGTCACTATTTAAAGGTTGGTATTTTCCTAGTATCAAAACTGGACAAGCATATCACAAGAAAAGAAAATTACGAAGAAACAAAGAAAATTATGGGCCAATATCTCTTAGCAAGATAGATACAAAAATCCTCAGCAGAATATTAGAAAACCAAAACATTTTTATGTTACATGAAATTCAACTCTGTAAAAAAGTTACGCTCAAGGGGCTGGGGAGATAGCTCAGTAGAATAAGTGCTTGCCTGGAAGGCATAGGGTCCTGAGTTCAATCCCCGGTTTCACAAAAAAAAAAAGTGACATTTATGGGGCTACACTCAGCGGTAAAACAGTTGCCCTGAGTTTGATCCTCAGCACACACAAATCAAATAAAATTATACTCATGAGCCTTAGTGTATGTGATTTATGGCTTTTGTCCTCTATTTTTTTTTTTTGGTCTTTTTGAAAGGGGGGTTTTACTATACAGTTCAGGCTGGCCTTTGTAGTCCAGGCTGACCTCAGCCACATAGATCCTGCTGTGTCACATGAGTGCTAGGATTATAGGCATGTATTACCCACCACACCCAGCCGATTTATGGCTCTTTAGAAGTCTGATTCAAAACATAATTTCTAGATTTAAAAACACTACAATATATACTTTTTTTTTTTTTTTTCAGAACTGGGCATTGAACTCAGACCGTTGCAGTTGCCAGGATGTGCTTATTCTACTGCGCCATCTCCCTGGCCCCTACATATCCGCATATGGTGAAGTAAAATAACAGCTAATATTATGTGTAAAACTCAGAATCTTGTGATCAGTTTTTAATGACTACAAAATATTTCACTTGGAGGGCTGGGGCGATGGCTTAGTGGAATAAGCACTTCCCTGGCAAGCTCAAGGGCCTGAGTTCAATCCCCAGTTCCGCCAAAAGAAAAAAAAATTCACTGGAGATTGTCTTATTTTACTGTCTACCTAATTAATTTAAAATTTTTTATTATATATTATGCTTTAATGCATACACTTATATATTTTTTTAGAGGTGAATGAGAATGGTTTCGTTATAATGAATTCCTAGAGGTGAATGGTTAGGCTAAGCCAAGGGGCTGGCATTTGTCAGGTAACTGAAGTACAGGACCAGCTTTCCCACACTATCATTCAACACTGTGAGGCACTATATTTCAAGCAAATATTTGGTGCAAAAGCCGAAACATAAAGCTTTTAGAATATTCCAGGGCTGGTGACATAGCTCAGTGCACAGTGCCTGCCTGGCCAGTGCAAGGTCCCGAGTTCAATTCCTGGTACCAAAAAAAAAAAAGATTCCCTAGGGAGGCTGTGTATGTGTGCAGCTCAGAGGCAGAGCACTCATCTTCATGCTTAGGGTTCTAGATTCAGTTTCCAGGGGCCTGCCCTTTAGCTCAGTTGTTAAGTTCCTGCTTAAACAAAGCAGTCAGGCTCAGGATACTGTGGTTTGATCCCCAGATCCTCAAGCCAAACCAGACCTGCCCTGAAGGCATTCTGAGGCCTAAAAAAAAAAAAAAAATCTAGATTCAGTGTCCAGCACAAAGGAAGAAGAGGAGGAGGAACACCTGAGTGTCTTCATGATTTCAGGATAGAGGAGGAATTTCAGCTACACACATGGAGAAGAGTAGTAGTAACTCACGGGGGTCGGCACTGTACATCAGTGATAGAACTCCTGCCTAAAATGCACAAAGCCCTGAGTTTGATCCCCACACCACAAAGCAAAATATAACAAAAAGTAATGCTCTAATTAAGTTATACTATAATTAAAATTTTTTGTTCATTGGAATGTCAGGATAAGAATGACACAGACCTGGGCATGGTGGCACATGCCTGCAATTGCAGCACAGGAGGCTGAAGCAGGAGGACTGCCAAGGGTGCAAGGCTAGCTAGGCCTACATAGTTAAGTCAAGGCCAGCCTAGATCCTGTTTAAAAAAAAGGAATAACACAGAGTAAGAGGAAATACTTGTAAAACCAGTAATGAGCTGAGCATAGTGGCATATACTTATAACCCTAGCACTCCAGGCTAAGACAGGAGGATCCCTGCAAGTTCAAGGCCAGCCTATGCTACATAGTTCATTCAAGGCCAACCTGAACTACATAGCAAGACCCTTTCTCAAAATACAAAAACAAGGGGCTGGGGAGGTAGCTCAGTAGAATAAGCGCTTCCCTGGCAAGTCCAAGGGTCCGAGTTCAATCCCCAGTTCAGAAAAGAAAAAAACAATCAAAAACACTCAAAACCCACCAATAATTAGTAAGTAGCTTATATCCAGAATATAAAGAAATTGGATGGAATCACAGGAAAAAGAAGTTAGCAGTAAAAAATTTACATGTAGCCAGCTGTGGTGGCACAGGCCTATAATCCCAGCACTTGGGAGGCTGAGGCAGGAAGAGTGTTGTGAGTTCAAGACCAGCCTGAGCTACAAAGTGAGCTTAAGGCCAGCCTGAACTGCATAGTGAGACTCTGTCTCAAAAAGACAAAAAAGAAAAAAAAATTACATGTAAAATTTTGAAGGTATAGCTAAGATACAATGTTTTGGAGATATAATTTAGAAGAAAATCTGTGGCATTAAATTCATACATTTGAAAAGTATGATTGAAAATTAACGAGTCAAGGATGCCTTTAGAAAGTTTTATTCAAAGAATAGAATAATAAATATAGCAAAAAAGAAAAAGAAGAAAAAAAAAATATAAGAAGCCATCATATTTTTTTGTGTGTGTGTGTGTGGTACCGGGGATTGAACTCAGGATCCTGTGCTTGCCAGGCAAGCACTTATTCTACTGAGCTATCTCTTCGGCCCTACATTATTTTGAAGAACTAAACTTTGTTCTTGGCTCTGTGCAGAAGTTCAGACTGGACATTTAGCTGGCACTGCACCAGAGAAGGGGAGGGCCTGTCCATTTCCTTTCACTAGTAGATCTGTCTGCTTCCTACAACCTCTGAAGACAAATAATTATGACGCTAGGGCAGGGATTTTGCACTCAGTGTTTCACAGGCCCCAGGGCAAGCTGCAGACTGTAACACAACATGTGGAACTCATGGGTGCAGAATGAAGTCATCACAAAGTTACCAAATCAAGAATTCCAGATAAAGGGCCAGGGAGATGACTCAGTGGAATAAGCGCTTCCCTGGCAAGCGCAAGGGCCTGAGTTCAATCCCTGGCTCTGCCAATTCCAGATCAAGTGTTTCAGCCTTCACCTGAGGGTCATGTAAAGCATGGTGGGGATCCACAGCATCCTCACAAGCTGCATGTTGTTACCAGAATAAAAGGTACGAGCAGATGACTGTATTCGGAAAAAGATGCAATCAAGAGGCTTGGATTAGAAAAGGCACATGCTGCTCGAGTTCCCAAGAACATCTCTCAGTAAATGCAGAACTGAAAACGGTGCAGCACCTCACAAGAATCCAGCCTTGAAGCTGCTGAAGAACTTCCCACAGTATAGAACATGGGTGCCTCAGGAGCACCGGGAGTCAGTGGTGCAGGGGCATCTGAAGCCTGTGGACCCCTGGAAGCCCAGCACTCAGGAGGCTGAGGCAGAAGGACCCTTGCCAGTTCAAGGCCAGACCCGGGCTACATAGTTCAAGGCCAACCTAAATACAAAGTAAGTCCTTGGCGAAAAAAACCCTGTGGAGCAGGAAACAAGTCCTGATACCACAGAGCTTCATATTTTAAAAAGTTGCAAGTTGTACTTACAGTTGTTGGGAAGCTGCACCCCAGTGGTGCGGGCCTGTGGTCCCAGCACTCAGGAGGCTGAGGCTTGAGGACTGCTGTGAGTCTGAGGCCAGCCTGGGCTATGTAGTGATACTCTGTCTCAAAAAAAAAAAAAAAAAAAAAAAAAAGTAAAGTTGGTGAGAAAATGTTTTCGTTAAAAAACAAACAAAAAAAAACCTCTGTTCTTTAATAAGAGTATTTTTGTTTTAGTTTCATTTGTCTGGGTCCTGGATGGAACCCAGGCCCACAGGCTGACACATGTATGTGTACTCTGCCCTGAGCTACACCCCTGCACAGCTATACTTTTTTTTTGTGGTACCAGGGATTGAATTTAGGACAGTTACACTATTTAAATTTCAAAAACAAAACAAAACAAAAACAATTTTTAAAGGGCCAGCCAGATAGCTTGGCATTTTAACGTTCCTGCTGAGGCAGAGGCCAGTGGCTGGATTCGATCCCGCCTGCCAGGCCGGCTCTGCCCCTGGGGCGTGCTGAGTGTGGCTCAGGCCTGTAATCCCAGCACTTGGGAGGATGAAAAACAGGAAGGATCACTACAAGTCTGATCTGTGTAGTGAGACCCTATAGACCCTGTATTAAATACTTTTTTAAAAAATTCCTTTATTTATTACAGTGTCTCGCTACACATCACGGATTCTTTTTTCGCGGGGGTGGGGGGTGAGCTCAGCCGGCCCTGCGGGGAGGGGCTGGCATGGCATGTGGTGCTGGGGCTCGAACCACGGCCCCTGAGAAGCGCTCTAGACTGCTGAGCTATCTTGCCAGCCCTAAATACATTTTAAAAAGTATTTAAATTTAACTATTAGATTTAGTAAAACTTTGGTGAAACTAAAACAGAAAACATATGAATTCCCATTAAGAATGAAGTTGGGGATACCACAGGAGCTCTCATGTATATCTAAAAGAAAATAAGAGGGTATTGTAATAATAAGAGGTAATTAAGTGCCAATAAATGTAAAATGTTGAGATGAAATGGAAAAATCCCTAGAAATAATCAATTGCCAATTGACTCATGGAGAAATGGAAAACTTGAATATTCCCATCGCTCTAAAAGAGATTTAAACAGTCATGTAAGTCTTCCTACAAAGAGAACTCCAAACCTGAATAGCTTATCTGCAAGTTGTGTTTACTATTCAAGAAAAAAGTAATTCTGTTCAAATACAACTTTTCTAGACATTTAGGAGTTTCAAGAACTGAAGAAGAGGAGAGGAGAGAAGAGAAGAGAAAAAAAACTGAAGTTATTCTCCTTGGCTATTTTTATGGAGGTAACAGAACCCTGATTTCCAAAGCTAACAAGGTCCATAAAGGAAAATTAAAGGTCAATCTCACTTAAAGTGTGGCTGTACAAGGGGTCGGGGAGATGGCTCAGTGGAATAAGTGTTTTCCTGGCAAGTACAAGGGCCTGAGTTCAATCCCCAGTTCCGGAAAAAAAAAAAATCCCACAATATATTTAATTTACTACAATGTATCTAAAGAGAAAATTCATATGATTATCTAAATACATAAAAAGAATTGAATAAAAATTCAACATTGAGTGGATGAAATGGATTAATAATTTCTAAGAAAAATCTTCCCAAACCAAAATTGGAAGAAGACTTCTTTAACCACAGAAAGGCTCTCTTTTAAAAATAACTACAGCAAATGTCATAGTTAGTGGTGAAGCACCGAATGTTTTCCCTTTGAAAACTGGGACAAAACAAAGATATCCATTACTACTGCTTGTCTTAGACGTGGTACTGGAGGTTGTGACCAGTGCAGCAAGGAAAAACAACTAAGGAAAATGCACTGGGCTGGGAAAGGAGGGAAGAACATCTCCACTATTTCTAGCTGCTGTCTTTAGTTACAGAAGAAACATTTTTAGAAGTGTGTAGATAATTAGGATTAATCTATAATGCAGCAGGTTTTCTGAACTTCAGTAAATTAATATACAAATAAATCGATGTATTTAACAGAATCAAAGAGATTATTATTGTTTATTTTTAGGTACTACCCCTTATGGTATCATTTAAAATATTAAATTACTAGGAAAAATCTAATAAAACTTGAATAAGATTCTAATGCAGAAAAGTAGTGTTTTGACAGAAATTAAAGATGATTTTACAACATGGAAAACTAAATATTGGGCCCAGAGATGTAGCTCAGCAGCTTAAGCACCTGCCTGGCAAGCTCAAGGTCCCAAGTTCAATCCCCAGTAACCAGTGTATGCTCACGCACACGCATGCACACACACACTAAATATTCAAAGGCTGCCAGTTCTACCCAAAGTCATCCATAGGGTCTTACATGTAGCTCAGGCTGGTCTTAAACTCATGTATCCTAGGCTGGCTTGGCTTTGACCTTGCAGACAGTGATCCTCCTGCCTCAGCCTTCAGAATGCTAGGACCACCATGCCCAGCAGTTAAATGGAATTTCTTTCTTTTGGCAGAACCGGGGATTGAACTCAGGCCCTTGTGCTTGCCAGGGAAGCGCTTATTCCACTGAGCCATCTCCCTGGCCCCTGGAACTTTTAATAAAAATTCATCTGGTAAATTAGGACAGTTGGAGCTGGGGGTATAGCTTGTTGGTAAATCACATCCAGGCGGGTGAGGACCTGGTTTGATTTACACCAATTCGTTTTAAATTTGATGAAATCCAGTTTATTGACAAATTAAATGATCTTATAACATGGAGGTACATGGTGTTCATTGATTGAAAAACTAAACATTGCAAAAACTATCAGTTCTTCCCAAAGTCACCTGTAATCTGTTTTTTTTTTTTTTGTGGAAGCGGGGATTGAACTCAGGCCCTTGCACTTGCCAGGGAAGCACTTGTTCTACTGAGCTATCTCCCTGGCCTCCAGTCACCTCTAATCTGTAATACCTGTAATCCTAACACTGAAGAGGCTGAGGCAAAAGAACTGAGAGTTCAAGGCCAGCCTGTACCACACGGTGAGATCCCGTCTAAAAAAAGAGGAAAAGAAGCAGCAGCCTGGCGTGACGACGCATGCCTGTAATCCCAGCACTTGGGAGGCTGAGGCAGGAGGACTACTTGCAGGAGGAGGTCTGCATAGCAAGACTTTGTCTCAAAATAATAAGTGTAAAGAAAGAAACCAAATTTCTCTATTTTCATAATTTCTGCTGCTTTGTATCTTGCTCAAGTTCTCTCTGCCAAACTCAAGGCCACTAGTATTTTGTTTTCCCCTAGAAGTCTGACAGTTCATATCTATACTCGGCGATCCACACTGAGTTAGTGTTTTCGTAGGGACTGAGTAAGAGGCAAGGTTCACGACATGGCATGTGCAGTGCAATTGTTCCAGCACTATTTGTTGGGATGACTGTCCCTTCCTTACTAATTGTTTTGGCAGCTTTTGTTGAAAATCAATCGACCATATACATGTGGGCCTATGTCTGTTTTTACATCACTGGCATATCCTCTGCACTGGCTTTTTTTGTGTGCAGGGAGTGGGGAGCAGGGAGGTGAGGGGGATGGGGAATAGAACTCAGGACCTCATGCTTGCTAGGCAGGTGCTGTGCCACCAAGCTAAATCCCCAGCCCCTGTGCTTGCTTTTTAATCCATCTGAGTTCAGTTTGCACCTGAAGCACATGATCGGAGGCAGAGTCCCAGGCGGCCTTTGTCTGATGAGTTCTCCAATTTCCCTTGCCCACCTCCTGCCCCCCGCAACAGAAAGGACTTGGCTTCTCATTGCAGTTATCCTGAGGCCCCGATTTATTATAGACAGATTTACCGTGCTACATATGTCTCTTTGTAGGTGTTTTCCTTTCATGTGGGTGGCTGTGGTTGTGTGCCTGTCCTGTGAGGACAGTTTTGATGAACATTCTACCTGGATTCTGGGGTACAGCTCATGGTAGTGTGTGGGCTTAGCGTTCCCCAGGCTGAGGGTTCATTCGACCTAGGAATAAAGATAGAGCCACTGCTCTGGGAAGACTGCTCCTGTCATATCCTGACTGCCATCAGTAGGGGCAGTGAATCTAGCCCAGCCATGCCCACTGCCTTGACCCCTCAGGACTACGATACTCTCCTCAAGCACTTCGTCCCTGTTGATATCTCTTCCCTAAGAGGTCCAGAAATCCCAGGTTTTTTTCTGGAGTCAGAGTCTTGCTGTATACTCCAGGCTGGTCTAGAACTCACTATGCAGCCCAACATGGCCTCATGCCTGAAGCCATCCTCGTGCTTCAGCCTGCTGAGTGCCGGGATTACAGGCATTCTTACCTTTCCCTCTCTGTGCCCTTCTGTCTCCCTTTTCTGACCTCATCACCTGTTGATTCGGAAATTATCCTAAGAGACTCTCCAAAGCTCATAGATCCAGAGGCCTAGGATAAAATCCCCATGTCCTCAACCTCATTTCTGAATGTGCCTTTCGTTTTCTTGTTCTACTGGGAAACTGCCTGTTCAGGAAGACTCTGTTCCTCTAAGAGGTGGATGGACTGCTGTGCTTCTGATGACCTGGACTGAGGATGGAGAGGCATCATCTTGCTTCTCGACGCCTCTGTAGGGGCTGGGCTGCAGCAGAGGGGAGAGCTTCTGCCTAGCATGCTCAAGGCCCTGGCGGCCTTCGCCAGCACCAGGGAGGAAAGAAAAGGACACAACCCAGGGCTGAGAGCCCCAGCTCATCACTAGAGCAGCAGTTATAGCTCTGCTCCTGTCATTCTGTTCGGTCCTTGGCCATGCTGCCCCATGGCCCCGGTCACCATATTTAGTCACTCCTGCTTTAGTGTTATATTTCAGTATTCACGAAGATGAAAAGGCTTCTCAGCCTTGGTTTTGCAGATATGGCACCCATCTGTAAGATCAGCTACTTCGAAGATCAAAGCAGGAGGATTATAGTTTGAGGCCAGGCTGGGCAACTTAATGACTTGGCCACACTGTGTATCAAAACTAAGGCTGGAGACGTAGCCATGTCCATGGGCGATGGTCATAGGTTCAATCTCCAGAGCTACCCAAAAATAAAGATGAGGCTGGTGGGTGTAGTTCAGGGATAGCGCACTTGCCTGGCTGTGTGAGGTCTTGGGTTCCTTCCCAGCAACACATACACAGGCGCGCACACACACACACACACCCCACACACTTTAGGAGACCTCAGCCTCGGCCCTGCTGCCAGACTTAAAGCTAGTCATTATCTGTTAGCACTGTTAGCTTGGCCCTTCCTCCATGTTGGACAAAGACCTCTCTTCCGAGCTCCCCTCCTCTGAAGCTTCTTCCTGGAGCCCTCTGATCCAGCACACATAGTCACCCTCACCCACCTAGAGCCCACCTTTGCCTGTCCTCTGTCACGGCGCAGCACCCGCAGAGCTGCATCCCACAAGCCTGGCCTCTGGCCTTCCACCTTGACCTCAGACTATTTGTAACTGAGGATAAACCCGCCGCAGACCTGAGCAGCCTAGAGTCGCTTATTTTCCGGAGCTGGGGATCTAACCCAGGATCTCCTGAGTGTAAGGCACTCTCCCTACCACGGAGCCACACTGCCAGTCCCCAGGTTTCATTCATTCGTTTTCCTGGGGACTGACTCCGGAGTCAGGCGTGTACAGCTGAGCTGCATCCCCAGGCCTTCTCAAATTTTATTTTGAGTTAGGGGGATTTCTAAATTGCTCAGGCTGGGCTTACACATGAAGTCTCCTGCCTCAGCCTCCCCAGCCCCTGGGAGGAAAGGCGCGCCGGCGTAGGCGCCGGGCGCGAGGTGGGCACCGCCCTCAGGAAGCGGCCAGTCGGCGCCCAGCCTCCGCTCACACCCTCTTCCCAGCCTCTGCTGCGCGCTCCTCCTCCACCTCGCGCTCAGCTCGCAGCCCCTTCCGATTCGGCCGAGAAAATAGAAGCCCTCGGAACAGAAGCTGCGCGGCTCGCCGCTCCCGCCCACCTGCGACTGGGCCGCCCTTCCCTGCCGCTTGCTCGGAACCGGAACCGGAACCGGGGCGGCCTTGCTCCGGTGTCGGGGGTCGTGCACCAGAGCCCTCTGGGGACTGCGCGCAGAGCCCACGCCGCCCCGGTTCCCCTCTCCCCACGTGTGTTTCGTCTGCACCCACAAGGGTGCGGCCTTTCTCTCCAGGGGACCCCCGCCCCGGGTCCGCCTTGCTCTTGGCTTGCCACCTGCCTCCCTCCCTCCTCAGGCCCTGCCAGCAGCCTCCCAGGCCCTGCAAGTCTAAGCCCAGGGTCCAGTCCCCTCCTGACTGTCCAGCCTCCCCATCAAGTCTCCTTTGCTGGCACCGCACGTGTCCAAGGCCAGGACCTTGGCAGAGCCCTTGTCCTCGGCCCTCCCCTAGCCATCTATTCTCTAGGGGCCAGGCTTGCACCGCTTCGCACAGCCTCAGCGCAGAGCACCCCTGGGTGGAGATCCCTGGCCTGAACACGTTTCTGGATTCCATCTCCTGTTGTTTCCAGGCAGGCTCCTGAAACAGAATCACTGCCACCCCTTCCAAGCCGGCTCGTCTTGCCAGTTCTCCTAGGTCCACTGTGGCCCACTTTCCTAGGCACTCAAGTTCTTCCGTTTTGGCTGTTTCATGGTGCTGGGGGCGAAACCCAGAGCCACGAGCTTCCAGGCAGTGCTCTACCACCGAGTTGCAGCCCCAGCCCTGCATCACTGTGGAAGGTGGGAGTGAAGAGCTTTCCTCTGAGGGCCCGGGTGCAGGCCCACCCTGGCTATGTCACCAACCTATCTGGGCAGACCCATCACACACAGGTGCCTACCTGAGATACCTATACCCTCTGCCCCTTCTGCAACTTTTTCCTTCCCAGGTGCAGCAACGTGGTGACACTTTCCAGGGGTCCGAGGCTGAAGGCTCAGCGCTGAGGCCATTGCCCACCCATCTTGTGGGGCCTTTGGCAAACTGGAATTGTGTCATTTCTTAGATTTCCAGCCCTTCTGGACCCCAAGGAGAAGGCCAAGAGAGGCACTTTGTAAACCCCACCCCATCGTACCCCTCCCTTTCTGAGCCAGACCTGACCTAGGGTTCCCCCGCATCAGCAGAGAAAGGTGGGGTTATGTCCACCTGGTGCATGGACCACAGAAGTGGTCCAGTAGCACTGTCTGCCGAGATGGGAGGCATCTGTCCTCCAAGACGCGTCCTGAGAGGGCTTCTCAGCAGTGGACGGCAACTCAGGGCTGGCTTCCCCTCCCGACACCAACTTAAAGCTGCAATTTTGCAAACCAAGAATTAAAGCCTGGCATACTCAATGCCCTGCGGTCTCCCAAGGTGGGCGGATCCCAAAGCAGACACGGCTTCCCTCAGAAGCCAGGCATTGGCAGCAGGTCCCATACCTGGGTGCACAAGTAATGTCAGGCCAGTGCTCATCCGCTCTCGCCTCAAGAGGGTCTGGTGGAGTCTAAATTAAGTTATTCATCCTGTCCCGTGTGTCTGTGTCACTTCTCCAGACAACCAGTTTATTCATGGCTCGCGCACTATCAATTTCAACATGCAATTTGCAATGAAATTTGACTGATCAGCAATACCATAATTAGTTGCAAATGTCTGTGCTCATATTTGTTTGGTATAGGGGCTTTTTCATTAAAGTGACGGAGGCCAGTAAGTGCTGTGATTTGCTCAGGGACACAGGACTAGTGAGTGTCGGAAACAGGTGCTGCTGAAGAGGCTGAGGCACGTGAAGCTGAAACTTAAGGAGTTTTCATTTGAATCCATTTGTGTTCACCGAAGGAAGTTGGGATCAGGCCAGTGAATGACATGCTCAACCCTCAAAGCACAGCTGGAGTCACTCTGCTTAGCCTCGCCCCCCGAGTTGCTACAGATCAGTTTGCATGCCTCTAAAAATGGGGAGCTTCCTACCTGGAAAAACTGTCAGAGAAGGGTTTCTTGGCCTGGGCTCCCCCCTGCCCACTGCAGTGCTGCTCCATTTTTGCCTAGGATTTAGTTCAACTCAATACTTGTGTTTCTTTCTTTCTTTTTTTTTTTTAATGTCTTTTTGAGACAGGGTCTCACTATGCAGTTCAGGCTGGCCTTAAGCTCACTTTGTAGCTCAGGCTGGTCTTAAACTCACAACAATCCTCCTGCCTCAGCCTCCCAAGTGCTGGGATTACAGGCATGCGCCACCACGCCCGGCCTAACACTTGTATTTCTGAGCTTGAGCCTAAGCTGCAATGTACTCCTCTGGAAAAGGGAGACTACTCAGTTGTTGGGTCTTGACTATAATAACCAGATTTCCTAACTGCAAAGAACAGGAAATCTAGGGCTGGCCAGATAACTCAGTCAACTAAAGCACCTGTTTCGGCAGGGCAGAGCTCACCGGGGTTTGATCTGGGCATGGTGTGCTGGCCCCACTCCCCAGGACACACTGAGCCAGCGATTGGGACTGGGCATGCTGGCTGGTGCACGTTTGTAATCCCAGTGCTTGGGAGGCTGAACACAGGAGAATCACTACGAGTCTGATCTGTGTAGGGACACCCTGTACACCCTGTCCTAAATTCATGAAAAAAAAAGTCGTACTTTTTCACAGCATAATTACATTTAATATAATAAAATAAATCTATGCAAGAATAAAAAAAAACAAAAACATAGAATTAAAAAAAAACAAACAAAAAAACAGGAAATTGGGACCAGGGAGATAGCTCAGCAGAATAAGCGCTTGCCTGACAAGTGCAAGGGCCTGAGTTCAATCCCTGATTCTGAAAAAAAAAAAAAAAAGGAAATCTAAATGTCTTTTTTTTTTTTTCCCCTTGACACAGACAGGATCTCACCATGAAGTTCGGGCTGACTGAGTATACACTGTTCAGCCCACACTGGCTTCAAAGTCTTAGCAATCCTTCTATCGCAGGATTGTTGACAGGCACCCAGGCTTTTAAACTTACATTTTGTTTTTGGTACAGGGTCTTGCCTGCAGTTCAGACTTGCAGTGATCTTCCTGTGTCACCCTCCCTAGTGTTGGGATTACAGGCGTGTACCACCACTGCAGGTTTCAAAGCCAGCACATGCAGTATAGGGATCGGACTTGGGACCTTGCACTTGCCAGGCGGCGCTTAGAGCACTGGGCTATCTCCCCAGCCCTAATTTATTTTCTAAATGGCACCAGGGATGGAACCTGGGACGTCACACACACTGGGTGAGTGCTCTACCACTAATGGACATTTCACTGCTTTTATTTTGAGATCAGATTTCAATAAATTGCCCAGGCTGGCCTTGAACTTTTTGCTTCTCCTATCTCAGCCTGCTGAGTAGTAGAGATTACAGGCAGATGCTACCACAAGCAGGGCTTCACCCATGCTAGCGAAACTGAGTCCTTCTAACTGTTCAGGAGAGTGTCTACATTGAGAAAAGCATTAAGTAAGACAGTTGAATAGTTCAGAGAATCTTGGGGCAGAGGGTGGCATAGCCAGGAGCAAGGGTGCAGATCGTGCTGCGGAGCTGGCTCTGTCAAGGCCTGGCCTCTGTCACTGCCACCACCACTGCGTACTGTGCCTGGCAGCCTGGGCCTCATCCTAGGGCACTGCTTGGAGGTGCCACGGGAGGATTTCGAGTGCAAAGCCAGCCTGGACAACCTAGTGAGGCCCAGTCTCCAAATAAGATTTAGAAGAGAGGTGGGTGAGGGTTTAGCTCAGTGGTGGAGCACTTGCCTAGCATGAGCAAGACCCAATTTTAATCCACAGCACCCAAAATGCAAAGGACACACTGTAAATGTTTAAGTGGCCTGAAAGGTATGGAGCTCTAGGTTAAACATATTTGTTCTATAAGTGTTTCTGCAGATAGAGAGGGAGAAGCCCTGGAGTCGTGGGCAGATGGCCCCTCTTCTAGACAGGGTACAACGCAAGGACTCAGGGTGCCCAGACTGCTGGCTGGTGGTTAACTGGGACTCATGAGTCCCAGAGGGCTTGGCGGTGGTTAGGGGCTCCTCAGACAGCTCTATATTTCCTTGGAGTTGGGTGGTAGCTCGTGGTCTGCGCGTCCTGGGGCTGTACATCAGCAGAGGTATCATACGCATCTGCATCCGGAAGGAAGGGGTACTTCTCCAGGTTGATAACCATGGTTCTTCCCTGCTAAACATCCATTTCCCTTGTCTGCTAAGTAACCCGATTTTCACCTGGGGTGCTAATCATCCTATCGTGTTTTTCTCTTGCAGTAAGGGGACTGAACTAGCTTTATGCACATTAGGCAAGTGCTCTACCACCGAGCTGTGTCCCTACCCCTGAGTCTAGCTTGGTTTTTTGGGGGGTGGAGCCAGGGGTTGAACTCAGGCCCTTGCACTTGCCAGGGAAACACTTATTCCACTGAGCCATCTCCCCAGCCCCTGAGTCTGGCTTGTATTCAGGCAGGGTTAATTCTGAGACAGCATCCCTTGTGGCACAAGCCTGGTCTGTCACAGTTGCATAGGGCATTATGCACCAGGCTGAGCTACAGAGTGCCAGGTTTAGGGATGCCCACGGAACCCGTGCCAAACCACAAGGTCCACTCAGAGCTAATGCTGCTTATTCACATAGTTGGAAAAGAATGTCCCCCTGCCACTTGGGCTTGGAGATGTGAGGTTGTCATGCTGCAGCTGTAGCAGCTGTCTTGCTCCCAGAGTCTGAGGACAAGAACAACGCTGAAGAAAGTAAAAAGTGAAGAATGACCTGATCCAGGAATCAAACTCAGGATCTTCCCAAGCAGGTACTGTGCTGCTGAGCTACAGCCCCAGCCCCTAATGATGTTTTCTTTTTAATCTTTTATTTATGTATTTGGTACAGGGTCTCTCTACACAGCTCAGACTCTAGTGATCCTCCTGTCTCAGCATCCCCAGTGGGATTACAGGCATATGCCACTACACCCAGTTTCGGTGGCCAGCACAGCATGCCCAAAGTTCTGGGTGGCATGGCAGGCAGTAACAGAAATCAAACCTAGGTCCCTGCACTTGCCAGGTAGGTGCTTAGTCCACTGAGCTATCTCCCTAGCCCCTGATAACATTTTTGAAACACTGGATCAAGCATGCTTAAAGCCTCTGAATTTTGTTATGTAAACCAACCGAGCTTTACACAAGTACATCTGAGTGAGTGTCTATCACTTGCAGCCAACAGTTCCAATCGATTCTCTTCTGCATATGACAAAGTGCCACCTGAGGGCTGACTCCTTGGGACCTTCCACAATTAAACCAGCAGAAGACCTTCTCTTTGGTGCAATGGTGTGTTAGAGCCCTGTGCTAAGTCAGATCTCCCACAATGGTCCCATTTTACAGATGCAAACACAGAGGGTCAACAGTTAGGGTCATTCAACTATACAACCTATAGCCAGGTTTCCGAATGGAAGGAATTTGCTCCCATTCCATAACCTCACTCAATCCCAGAATAAGTAGGGAAGCCAAGCAGGATGAAGGGCCTGTAAACAACCTGGCCTTGTAGATAAGTAACTTGCTTTCCATTGTAAAATTGAAAAAAACTATTTATTTATTTATTTTTAACCAGGCTATCCTAGCCTCAGGGCAATACTGACTCTGAGGACCCCTGGTTGAGGTCACCTTAAAGACAGTGTTACTGTGCTCCAGAGCCAACAAGCCAGGGAACTGGGGGCCTTTGTACTCCCCCAGCAGCCCGGGTGTCATCCCAGCCCTGTGGATGGACAGGAAGTGCCACCAACCTCTAGGGAGTCTTCTCTCTGCAAAGGAGTTAGGAGGCACTGTCCTACCTTGTCCTTTCCAGAGGTTGAAGACCTGAGCCCCTGCTGGGAAGCACTGCTCATAGGGTTGATGGTGCCAGCAAATCAGGGCCCCATGAACCAGAAGCAGTGCAGAACAAGCCCAGCCACATGGGCGCTTTCCAAGCTGGGCCCCGGATACACCTGTCACCCAGGCCCCGCTTCCAGCTGGGTCAGCGCAAAGTGGCACAGCCTTGGCACAGACGGGGGAGCTGTGGAGGCACAGGGTGCCTCTGTTGCACATCAGCACTGCCTGGCCATGTTGGGGTGCCTGTCCTCACATTTTCTTATCCACAGTAAGAAAGATAGGCTTTCCAGAATGGTTCAGCTTCAAACTCTCCATGCAGTTTTCAGATCTCTGTTCTGGTTTGGATTCTGTTCATGTAGGGTGTGCTGGCAGGTGACAGGCCTCGGAGACCTCCAGGCCCAGGGCCAGAAGCACATGTGCTTGGTGGCCCCAACCACCCGACCCAGCCAGGGTGCCCGTAGAAGGCTGGGGCAGCATCACTGAACTCCCTTTGAGAGTTGGCCTGCAACTATTTGGAGCCTGAGAAATGGGTTGAGATATTGCATTTCCCCACTAGTGTAAGGGATTCTAGAGACATCACCAAATGTTTCAGGCTGCTCTACAGAAAATCCAGGCATGGTGGTACATGCCTGCAGCACCATCTACTCAGAAGGCTGAAGCAGGGAGATCTCAAGTTGGAGGCCCTGGACAACTTAGTGAGACACTGCCTCAAAATAAAATTTTGAAAAGGGCTAGGCATGTAGCTCAGTAAATTCAACCCAAGGTAAAGCAGACACAGATAGACCCTATGAGCCAAGTCTGCTCTTAAGTGTACGTTCCCAGCAGGGAAGAACACGTATACATCCCCAAAAACAAGGACAATTTTTTCTTTTGGCAGAACCAGGGACTGAACTCAGGCCCTTGCGCTTGCCAGGCAAGTGCTTATTCTACTGAGTCATCTCCCCTGCCCCTAGATACAAACAATTTGTAATATCCAAAGCAGGAAAAATCTCAAAATTCTATCAACAGTGGCATGAATAAATAAATTGTGGTGCTGTGATAAAATGGAATATGGCAATAAGACCAAAATATTTTGTCCTTAATCACATGATTGAATATCATTCAACAAAGGAAGGTAGGGGCCAGGGAGATAGCTCAGTAAAATAAGTGCTTGCCTGGCAACTGTAGGGTCCTGAGTTCAATCCCCAGTAACGCGAAAAGAAAAAACAGAAGCTTCTCTTTATGGGGCTGGGGAGATGGTCCAGTAGAATAAGCACTTGCCTGGCAAGCGCAAGAGTCTGAGTTTAATCCTTGGTTCTGCCAAAAAAAGAAAAGGTAGACACAAAAATTGCCCATACTGTAAGATTCCACTGATAGGCCAGGCATGGTAGTGCACAATTATAATCCTAGTACTGAGTTCAAGGCCAGCCTGGGACACATAATGAGTTAAAGGGCAGGCTGTCTCAAAACATAAATAAATAAATAAATAAATAAATAAATATATAAATAAGAGTCTATTGGCATGAATTTTAAAAAGGAGCAAAACTAATCTATAGGGGCCAGGGAGATGGCTCAGTGGAATAAGCGCTTCCCTGGCAAGTGCAAGGGCCTGAGTTCAATCCCTGGTTCTGCCAAAAAAAAAAAAAAAAAAAAAAAAACTAAAAGCAACTAATCTATGGTGATAGAGGTCCCCTGGGACAGGGACTTGGAGAGGGTGTAGGGGCTTGAGGGGGAGGGGATGCTCTGTTTTGATTACACAAATGATGGCCACAGATGTGTGACCACAGGAACTGTCTGCACTCTCAGTGTTGTACACTTGTGTGTGCATGTGAGACAGGGTCTCGGGGTATGGTTCAGGCTGGCCTTGCACTCACTATGTAGCCCAGGCTAGCCTCAAATTCATGGCAATCCTTCTGCTTCAGCCTCCCACATCCTGGAATTACAAAGGTGCACCACCATGCCTGTCATTTGTACAGTTTTTGTAAGTATATTATGCCTCAATAAAAACAATTACTGGATGTAATGGTACATGCTTATAATCCCAGTTTGGGGAGTACTTGTGAGGCTGAGTCAGGAAATTTGAGGCCAGACTAGAAAACCCAATGAGATCCTATCTCAAAATAAAATAAAAAAGACAGCAGATGCAGCTCAGCGGTGTGATGTACCTGGATTCAAACCCTCAGCACCAAAAATAATAAAGGTTTCCTCTGATACAAGTAATCCCTTGCAGGAATTCGTTTTGTTTTGTTGTTTTTTGAGACAGGGTCTCAATATGTAGTTCAGACTAAGCGAGCTGTAGGTAGACCAGGCTGGCTTCAAATACAGCAACTCTTGCCCGCGCTTCCTGAGTGCTGGGATTATGGGACAGCGAGTCCAAGGTGGGCCTGGTATGGGAATTCTAGGGAGGATCCAGAGATAGATCTGCTCTGTGACACAATGTCTGCTGGTCCTTGGTTACCCAGGTTGTCCGAAGTCCTCAAATTGGATGTCAGCAAGCGGAGTTGTGGGGACAGAGAAAAAGAGGGAGGCGGGTTCTTGGGATGACCGCACCCCCACAGTGGAAGCAGAAGGTATCAGAGTGACCCAGAGTCCCGCAGAGGGCTGGTACCCTCGCCTGCCTGAGCGACGAGACCGCTCTACTGCAGCACTCAGGAGGTGGGCTGCAGGCAGCTCCCCACCCCTTGCAGGAACCACACTGCTCACCCGCACCTCTTCTGAGCCCCATGGGAAAAGAGGGGAGCACATCTCCTCGTGGGGAGATGCTGACAAAGGGGCTGGACTGGCACCCACGTTACATTTGGCATTGCCCCAGCTCACCTGAGTCTTTCTCTATTGCTGGAGCTCTCCCAGATTATGAGTGGCTCTGCCTGAGGACACCCAGGGTACGACTAGGCCTGGATGAGTTTCTGGTGCTGTTCATTGTGTGTGTGTGTGTGTGTGTGTGTGTGTGTGTGTGTGTGTGTGTGTGCATGCGTGCGAGCTCACGGAAACCCCAAAGCCCAGTTTAAAGGGCATCCCCCCACACAATAGGTGCTGCAACACCCTGGGTCAACATTGGGGTGGGATGGAGATCCTGGGGCTTGCAGCAGGCTCTGGGTTTGCCTCAAAACCAGCCAGGTGCCCTTTCTGTGCTTGTAGAAACCTCAGGTCAGGCCCTGGGGTGGGCAGAACTCTCCCAGGTCACACAGCAGTCTCTGCTGGAGAAGAGAACATCAGCTTTAAGTCTACACGCTGGAGCCAGAGAGAAGCAGGCAGCCTCCAACTGCTCTGTCTTTGCCCCACTATACGGATGGGCAAACCAAGGCTTGGAAGAATTCAGCACTGTGTTCCTGCCTTGCGTGCAGCCAATCCGCTGAGTCTTGGCGCAGTGCTGTGGCATCACGCCCACTCTTCGAGTCTCTGTCTCCTTCCACTGATCTGAGTTTCTCCAAGAAACATTCCTGCCCACCCCCGCGCACTCACCCTTTGCCCGCCGCTAGCATGAGAATTGGCATGCTGTTACTGCAAAGGGTCAGCAGGAAAGCCGAGTTGGCTCCACCACGGGCCTCGGGTCCCGATGGCAGTGCCACAGCTCTGCCTTGGAGCGGAAGCAGCTGGAGGCAGTATGCAAATGGGCAAGAGTGCCTGTGTTTCTTTATTTATGCACCCTGAAATTTGAATTTCATATAATTTTTACATGTCATGAAGTATTATTCTTCATTAGATTTGTTTTCAACCATTAAAAATGGGACTCCTATTCTTAGGTCATGGGTTGTACAAAAACAGGCAGAAGGCCAGGTCTGGCCCTCGGGCCATGATGCAACAATTCTGGGTTCTGGAATGTTCTCTCCTGGGACTCAGACCCCTAACGTCACTGAGGCAGAAGGTCATGTCATGGGTGCTAATAGAGTGGCCAACATTTCCTGAGATACAGGATTTGGGGGTATAAAACCAGGACAGTCACTGGCCAGTCAATGATGGGGCACTCTGGGTGCTAATCATTAACCCACTGAGGGATAGACTCCAGGAGCCAGCCTGCTGGGACCCTAGGGTGAGCCCCGGGGTCTGCCCCATGCACTGCTTGGCCCTTGCTGTTGGGAGCTGGCCACATCCCATTGTGGCTGGACCTCTGTAGGGAGGTGGCCCGTCTTCCAAGCAAGAAAACGTCTGTGGTCTGGGTGCTCTCAAAAGGCAGGAAGTTGAATCATCAGCTCTGGTCGTCTCTGGCAGCCTGTGGCTCTGCCCAGGGAGCTTCGGGCCCAGGGGGCTGGCTCCATACTTTGTGTGCTGCTTTCTCTGAACAGAAAAGCTGGAGTGAGGCTTCTGAAGACATGAAGGCGGCTGAGTGAGGAGGGGAGGCAAGCTGCCCAGCAGGCTGGCGTGGGCTCTCCCACCCGGCTGTCTGTGCCCACCGTGTGGCTCTGAGTGACTCTCTCGCCCACTCTGTTTCTTGGCTTTGGTTCTTTCTACCCAAATATGGCCTCTTGAAATCTGCTTGGATTAAGAGTATGAATGGTGACCAGAGGGAGTGTGGCAGGTTCCAAAGAACTCCTAGCTTTAGCAGGGATGGAGGATGCTCAACTGTACATCCCTGCCTCCTCCTCACTCAGGAGCAGCACTGGACCAGTCACCCCAGTGCAGTCTGTGGAGACTTAGGAAGGAGATAAGTCTAGGTTTAGGTGGACCACAGGTAATGACAGCATGACACCTGTTTATTAAACACTTGAGCCACGTGAATGACACCTGAATGATCTCATCTGAAGTTCACAGTGATCCTTAAAGAGAAACGATTATTGGGGGAACTACCCACTCGGGGCCCCCTCCTGTCCCTCTCTTGGACAGGACCTTTCTTTCCCTCAAATCTATTCTGCTCATAAAAAAAAAAAAAAAAAGATTATTATTCTTTGCATTTTTCAAGTAAGGGAAATGAGGTGCAGAGACTAAGATCCCTGCTTCAGGTCCCACAGCCACCAAATGATGGAGCTGCATTGACCCCTGTGTCAGAAGGCAGCTTTGAGGCCACAGGAAGCAGGGTCAGGCTTGTACAGAAGTCCAGAGTAAGACAGGGAGAGAGTATTCCCAATGCTGCAAGAGACACCCAGGGATTGTTAGGAAGTCTGTGATTCACTGGGCTTGGGGACCATGCCCCCAGCCGAGGAGACCCCACTCACCAGAGTCCCCGGAAGGGGGTCTCTGTGGGCCTGTTGAGGAAGTTGGACACACAGCAGGACTCTTGGAGCAGGGCAGCTGGGGGCACCCTCCCTGCCCACCCCAGGGCACCGCATTTAGGGTTCAGCCTGTGGTCTGCACCGTGGCTCATACTGCGTGGCTGCCCTTGTCCCCTAAAAGCTCAATAGTGTGTGACCAGCCTCAGTGGGGCACCAGGGTGTGTTTCCCAGGAAGGGGACATAGCAACACAGCTTCCAGGTGCTTCTAGGAAAAAGAGGCCCAGGCCAGGACTGGACTCCCAACATGGGCTCAGGCTAGGCCTGAAGATGCCATCATGCCACCGTCTCTCTCCTCGGAGCGGCAGGTTCAAAGCCAGGCTGAACCAAACTAAGGGGCATTCCTCACCTTCCCTGGGGCACCACACGATTCTCTGTGCAGCCCTGGATCTAAGACACAGGCTGAGCCAGCCTGGCAGTGCACGCCCAGCACTCTGGGAGCTCCAGGTACACAGCTACCTGCTGGAACTGTAGCAGTGGGGCCCCGGAAGCTCCCCTGGCCCGAGGGCATACAGGGGGCGTCCTGGCAGCTCAACGGTGAGCAGTGGCCTGGGTCTCAGCGCCTGAGCGCCCCGTGTGCTCACGCCACCGGGCGATGAGGCCCCGGGAGCCAGGCGATTGCACAGACATTTGGCTTCCATTATGTGGCTATTTGGGGCAACCCGGAGCTAGACTTGATGACTGCAAGCTTGAAATAGTTCTTTATTAGACAACCGGCAACCTTCCTACATCAGCTTTTTGGGCCCCCAAGAGTCCGTGGTCAGCAGTCTCCCCGTGCCACCCTCTAGGGCTCTGCGGCCTCCACTCGGAGCAGCATACACTGCGCAGCCCACGTGGGCCCAGGCGCGTGGCAGCACCTTGCCTCCTCCCTGTTCCGGCCCACCCTCTCTGGGCCTGGCTCCTCCTCCTGGAGAAAGGGCAGAACAGGACTGGCTGGTTGGGGCCCCTGTGAGACCGCCCCGCCTGGGCTGAGGAGTGACAGTTCTGGGCCTCTCCCGGCTCAGGGAGCTCAGGGCTGGGTGTGGGGCTCTGAGGCCCCAGTACTCCCCCAGTCCAAAGGTCACCAACGCCCCGCCGCTGGGAGTGTGCAGCAGGGCTCCTGCAGGACAATGGAAGCCGGGAAGAAGAAAGGAATGGCCGGTTTCAGCGCACATCCCCGGGCCTGGGGACCTCTTCTGTCGCGCCTCGGGGCTGGCAGGGTTGCCGCTGCTTCCTCTCACCTTGCAGCCTGCCGCTGCTCCTGGTATCCCTAGGCGTCAGGTCTCCCTAGCACTTGAGTGAAATCTCACCAAGTCACCAGGCTCTGGGGTCAAACCCTTGCCCAGCTCCTCAGGCAGTCTCCCTGGGGGGTATTTGCTCCCATCTGGAGTGGATGCTGTCAAGCTTGGTCTGGAGTTCTTGCGGGGCCCAGAAGCCTTGGTGGGCTAAGTGGGCTCCATGGGGGTCCAAGCTGCCGGATGGAGCTCTCAGAGGTGCTTGCAAGGGAGCCTGTCCTCTAGGGCTGTGTATGTCCAATAGTTTTGCCACCAGGATGTCCCATGCTCTGTCGTGGGGACAACCAAGCACAAGTGAGAAGCCCAACAGGGTCAGTGCAGAGGAAGTTTCAAACTAGCTGAGGGGCTAGATCCAAGGCTTCAGAATGTAGATTCTGCAGGGCACAGGAGGGGACAGGAAAAAGCTGCCTACTGGGCACCCTGTGGTGGACTAGAGAAGCCCTGCTGTGGATGTAGACACCGGTATCAGAGAGAGCAGCTAGAAGAGGTGGCTGCAAAGTGAGGGCAAAAGCTGTCAGAGACCTGGAACTCGGAACTCGGGGAGTAGAGGCTGTGGCTGGGAACCAGCTGTGAGGTGGGAGCACCCACAGGCCTCCCGGGGAGATGTGTACATGCTAGGAAGTGCTGAGCTCTAGCCCTGAACTCATGCTCTTCCAAGGCTTTTCCTGCTGTTATGGTTTGATTGTGACTCCTCTGCACTCACACAGAAAGATATGAAGAAGTCCTTGCCTCCAGACGTACAAAGGTGATCTTATTTGTTTGGTGGCAGGGTTACCAGGACTCAAACTCAGGACCTTCCACTTGCTAGGCAGGCACTGTCCAACTGAGCTATATCTCCAGTGACCTTATTTGGAAACAAGGCCTTTGAAATTTAAGAGTTAACTTGAGGTCATTACAGTGGATCCTAATCCAGTACAACTGGTATCCTTGTAAGAAAAGGAAATTTTTTTTTTTTTTTTTTTTTTTTTTGGTCTTTTTGAGACAGGGTCTCACTATGCAGCTCAGGCTGGCCTTAAGCTCACTTTGTAGCTCAGGCTGGTCTCGAACTCACAACAATCCTCCTGACTCAGCCTCCTGAGTACTGGGATTACAGGCATGCGCCACCATGCCCGGCTAGAAGAGGACATTTTGAGCTGGGTGCAAATGGTGTGGTACATGCCAGTAGTCTGAAGCTCTTGGGAGGCTGATGCAGGAAGAATGTGTTCAAGGCCAGTCTGGACAACCTGGCGAGAACCTGTCTCAAAATGAACATATAAAAGGGGCTGGGGTTGAGGCAAAGAAGTAGAGCTTATGCTGCACATGTGCAAACCCCAGGACAACACAGAAAAGGAAATTTGGATATGAACGGAGAGCTGTGTGAAGATATTTCATGGGGCAAGAGGACCTTGTGAAGATGGTGGCAGAGACCCCAGTGATGATACCACAAGCCAAGGAAACCTGGGGCTGCCAAGGAGTGAGGAAGACTCCTCCCATGAAAGCTTTGGGTTTTTTTTTTTTTTTTGCGGAACTGGGGATCAAACTGAGGCCCTTGCACTTGCCAGGGAAGCACTTATTCCACTGAGCCATCTCCCTGGTCACCTCCTCTGGGCATCCCAGTGCGGGCACTGGTTCCCACAGCCCAGGAAGCTGATGGACCCATGCTGGCTTCCATCCCTGCCTTTTTTCAGTCTTCTTGCCACCCATCCCCGACCCTGTAACCCGTGGGTGCCTCTTAGATGAGAGGTGGGTACAGGAGAGGTCCAGGAGGCATGAGCTCTGTGACAGCGGCTGGCCTTGCTCAGTGTGGGGATATGGAAGTCCTCGGAGAGGGCACAGTGTCATGTGCACAGGCTGTCTCCCCCTCTTCCATGTCCCACTTCCCTCCTGGATTAGTGGGATTCTGAAAAACTTGGGAAAATTCCTAACTTTCCCTTTCCACTGGGCCACTGGCCTCAGAGTCAGCCACAACATAACTGCTCAGGTCCCTCCAACAAGAGGACTGTGTCTGTGGCCGGATGACTCATGCACCCTGCTCCATCCCGCAACCTTGGGCGGGACTTGGGCTGGGGCTGGTGCCAGCCAGTGCAGGCTAGAAGCCTGGACATCCTGTTGCCCCAACCCAGGCGCTCAGAACAGAGTGTACTCAGAGGCTCCAGGACAAAACTCTGGAAGCAGGGAGACAGCTCTTGTCTGAAACAGATATCTGAGGGATGAAAGGCACCGGACAAGAGGAGGAGCAAGAACCAAGTCCTGGAGGTAGCAATGAGTCTGATGTGCTCAGGGACTGAGAAGGGCCAGGCTGTAGCTCCATGGGGGAGAGCTTGCCTAGCATGTGCTAAGGTCCTGGCTTTCTTTCTCTGTATTTAGTACAGGGTCTACAGGGTCTCACTACACAGATAAGACTTGTAGTGATTCTCCTATTTTCAGCCTCCCAAATGCTGGGGGTTACAGGCATGTGTCACCACACCGTCTCAATTGCCATCTCAGCACACCCCAGGGGCAGAACAAGCACAGTATGTGTGCCCATGTGCATGCATGTGTGTGCGCACACACACACACACTCACACACGCGCGCGCGCGCGCACACACACACACACACCCCAACAATACCCTGCAGGGGAGGTTGGAAGAGAGAGGTCAGTGACAGGACATGTGGCTGCATTGGGCCTACCTGGATATCTCACAAAAATCTCCCTGTGGCAAGGTCCCTAATCTTACCTGCGAAGTTCCTTACCTCAAGCAAAGCACCAGGTGGGGGCACGAAGAGCATCCTTGGGTGGGCCTCCACAGTACGGCAGCCTATCCCTGGTCGGTCTCCTGCTCTGCCACTCTCTGTTGACCCTTCTCCCTACCTATTGGGAGCTAATCATGAATATGCTGGCCTGTCACTGGGGCACAATTTATCTCTTCCTACCCCTTTATTGAGTATCAACAAGTGATTTATTGATCCATCATTCCCTCATGCTTTTGATCTTTCTTTCAATCTGATAATTGTATCGTCACCCCTTGGCCATCTGTCCATCAAACTGACTTTTAAACTCAATCTATCACTCAGTTGTCTTGTGTCCAGGATGAATGATCCGTCATCTAGGTCCACGTTGGTTCAGGTGTCTCTCATACGGATGCTCTTTCCCAGTGTCCACAAAGGAGTCCAGCACTTGTCATCCCAGTGGCCATGCAAAGAGCCCTTTTTATCCATCGGTGTCGTCGCCATCCACGCCATTGTCGCCACCCCCTTCACTCCGATCTTGTCACCCACATGGGGCCCCTGGTCCCACGGGCTTCCCAGCCCAGCTGGGCAGGTGCTCTCATCTGCCTTTTGCTCACCAGCCCTCCTGTGTGCACATAAATAATGCAGCTCAGTTTAACTTGATGTCGATCACAGATAAAATGTGGGTAGAAAAGCATATATGCTGGGCAAGCATGTTGTGCAGAAATAACAGATCTTAGAAGTTAAATGGAAATTATTTTTAGGTTGTCTGGGCAAATAGCGCTGAAGATGCGGACTCTAGAGTTGTGGCCTCAGGCATGTGTGGACCCCTGCAGACACAACACACACACACACATACACACACACAAATGCACCTACATGTACACACTCTCTCCTGCTCCAGCCCCCCACTAGCAGGTCTTTCCTGGCTCCCTCCTCCTCCTGTGCACATTAAGGGCCAGCGCAGACACCTCAGCAGTGACTCATGTCCTACCTCATCTTGGTTCCAACCCAGGAATGTCGCCTCCCCACTTCTCTATGGCAAGGATGGCGTCTGTTTCTCTTAAGGCATGTCCTCCCAGCCTGGCCAGCTAGAGCACTGGACACCCAGCAGCTGCTGGCCTTTCCTTGAACTCTGATTGGGAGTGGAGAGGTAAGGGAACTGGATGTCCAGGGGCAGACTGTCTCCAAGGAGGTCCCTGCCGCCCACTGCAGTCCCCTCAGCCTCACCCCGACCGGCCTCTCCTTCCCATCTCACAAGCCAGGGAAGTGCAGGCTTTCTTTGTGTAGAACTTGCTTTCAGGAGTGATTAGGCAGACGATGAGCCTGTCGCTGGGAATCTGTCCAGCAAGAGTTCCCTGCCGTCAAGCATCTTGGGGGCCTGGGCAGCACGTCCCCATTCGTGCCTCAGCCTCTCTCCAGAACCCTGGCCAGAGAGGGAGCACGCTGAGAGGCCACCAGTCCAGTGCCAGAGCTGCAGGTCCTGGACGCTCGGGTTGCCCCATCCTCACACCCACTTTCTCAAGTCTTAAGAGAGGAACAGCTTGGTCACCAAGGCCTGAAGGAGGCTTCTGAGACGGCCACCTTGCACCGTGGAGTACCCCACTAACAACACCCTGCCTGAGGGAGGCATCGCAGGGCCAGTGGGCCCTGGACTGGTCCAAAACCCCACCAGACCTGACTGGTGGTATCATGAATTAAACTCAGGACCTCGTGTTTACCAGGCAGGTACTTATGCCCTGGACCCAGACTTGACTGTTCAAAATCTACCGTCCACACCCTTGCAGGACTTCATCTAATATATCTCTGTAGCCTGATGTCAGCTAGGGGTTGGGCCCAGAGTGGCATAACTGTGCTTGAACACAGCTCATGCCACCCCTCCAGACCTAGCACCCAAGCCCTGGCTTCCACAGCCTCCCCTGTCCTTGCAGCTGGTCCAGAGCCCTGTGTTCATTCTTTTTTGTGTGTTATTTCTTTTTTTTTTTTTTTTTGGCAGAACCGGGGATTGAACTTAGGCCCTTATGCTTGTCAGGGAAGCACTTATTCTACTGAGCCATCTCCCCGGCTCCTTGTATTATTTCTTATTAGCCAGTTAGTACCCATCAGGTAATGAATCATCCAGCAATGCTCAAAATGTGCAAGGACGGCCCTCTACCTACCAGAGGCACAGGCACCTTCTGAGGGCCAGGCTGCTCAAGAACCTCTTTTTGACCACCTACACAACTTCCGGAGGCTGCAGCCACCTGCTGGAGCTCAGCCTTTGACAGAAGTCTCGAGCGCAGGCTGGTCCAATTGGGGTGGCCCAGAGTGACTCTGACCTAGGGCCCCTAGAGGGGCTGGCTGCATGGGGAGGCACGGGGCCAGCCCAGAAGGGAGCTTTGGGAGAGAAGCGTGGTCCATCCCAACGCTACTTTGGTCTCTAAACGGCCCCTAGACCCTGTGGGACAGCCAGCTTCTCCGGGTGCCCAAGGGTCAGTGCCTCCCAGTGTCCACGGTCTTGGGCCCAGTCCTTACTCCTTTCCTGTCTCCTTCCTTACACTCCAACTCAGATCAGTCAGTGTTTTGGTGTGTATTCTTCCAGAGACCCACACTGCCCCTCCCCCTCCCTTTGCTGCTTTGCTCTGTTCTCACTGTGCTTTCCTGAGTTGGTTCCGGCACTGCTGGGTGCTCAGGCAGCTTGTAGCTTTTGGGGGACTGTAACAACCATTCTCAAACAGGTGTCCCTGTGCCGCACTAGGGGTCTCTGAGCGGGAGATTCCTGGAGGTGGAGGCCGCACTCTGGTCTGCTTCTTCCAACATGCGGCCACCGCAGGTCTCACTGTCACCTCTGATGACTCCTCATACGTTTTCCTGGACAAAGGGAAGTTCTCTCAGGACGAGCACTGTGCTCTGTACCCTTGAATGCTGTGGGACCCGGCAGAGGCCATCATTGTCTCTGGGACTCTCTTCACCTTCCCAGTCACATAGGAATCTCCAGGTGCTCCAGTTGGCTTGTGGTTGGTCCCCCAAGGACTCACATGTCTGAGGCTAGGTCCCCAGTGTGGAGAAGTGGGAGGGGATGGAAACTTCTAGTGGAGGACTTGAGGGAGGCCCTTGGGGGCCCTGCCCTCCTCAAGGGGTATTGGTATTCCAGAGTGAGGCTTTTGGTTTTACAGAGCCGGAGATTGAAGCCAGGGCCTCCTGCATGCTAGACAAGCTCTGCACCCTTGAGCCACCTTCCCAGCCCCTCGGAATAAGTTCTGCACAGATCATACTGCCATAGAAGCCTGAGACCAAACTCCTGGCTGCCTCCTGGCCTCCCATTCTGCCTTGTGACCCTGCCTCTCAAGGGCCCTCTTTCTCCTGGGAGAATATCTGTGGCTGAAATGCTCTCTGCCACCGGAACCAAGCCAGTGTGGGGCTCTGGCCCTCACCCTTCAGAACTGGAAGCTCAAAAACCTCTTCTCTTCACAAAGCACTGGGCCTCAGGTTTTTTCTTGTTTCTTTTCTTTCTTTCTTTCTTTCTTTCTTTCTTTCTTTCTTTCTTTCTTTCTTTCTTTCTTTCTTTTTTTTTTTTGCAGTGCTGTGTTCTGAGCTTCCGTCCTGTATACCACTGAGTTGTGCTCCAGGACCAAACGGCATTTTGCTATAGTAATGAAAAGCAGGCTCATGAACCATTTCCACATCCACTCCCAGACCCTGCTCAAGAAGTTTTCACTATTTCAGTATTTGATTTACTACAGCAGTCTCACCAACCTGGCTTCCTCATCAGGCTCAGATCCTGCTCAGTGGCAGGGCACTTGCCGAGCATCAGAAGACCCTAGGTTTGAGCTCCAGCATTGGAAAAATTAATTAATTAATTAATTGAACACAAATCCCAGGAAGACAGGATTTGGACCTAAAGCCTGTTGCCTTAGTATATACAGACTGATCATATAGGTATAAGTTTTATTTACTTTTAATAATTATATTGAGAAACAAATAGCAGTGAGATGGTTTCAAGGTATAAATATTACAAATTGTTTTGGTTTTTTGCTTTTTTTGAAAAAAAAAGTATCTTGCTCTCTAATGCAGGATGGCCTTAAATTCACTATATCGCCCAGGCTGGCTTTGAAGTAATGGCAGTCCTCCTGCCTCAGCCTCCTGAGTGCCAGGATTATAGGAATGTGTCAGGACATTAGTTGTCGTTGTTACTATTTTGTACCTGGGTTGGAACTGAGAGTCTCCAACATGATAGGCAGATGCTCTGATAAGCAGTATCCTGAGGCCCTTTTATTTTATCTTGAGGCAGCGTCTCACTAAGTTGTCCCAGCCTTGACTTGGCAACCTTCCTGTTTCAGCCTCAGGACCATAGGCATGCACCCCACCGGCACATTCGCCATAGGTGAATACACAGGAGGGAAGGGTCTGTCAAGTGGAGGGGAAAAGGCGGGGGAAAGTGAGTGGGTTCTGCAGGCACTGCTTGGCTGCCACAGGAATGGCGCCTCAGGTTTCGGTGGTCCTGATTGGGCCCCTCTGCTCAGAGCAGATGCTTCATGTCTGATGCTCCCTGGCCTGGCCTGACCTGGCCACACTTACCAACATCTAAGGACCAGTTTGCAGGCCCCAGTGGTCTCCATTGCTTGCTGCCATCTGTGGCCGGAGCGTGAGGTCTGAGGGCCTAAGAGGGGACAGGTGGCCTGGCTGGCATGCCATCCAGACATCTCCAGGGGACGGTCAGCGCTGGCCCCAACTACCAGCAAAGGCTCCAGAGAGGTGTGCACTGAGTACCCCTGTCACAGCCGAGTTAGGATCTTGCCAGGGCAGGCAGGATCTTGAGCCAGGGACGGCTCTGGCTAGCTTCTCCCCCAGGTCCCATGCTGCAGCTGTACTTCCGGCCTGGAGCTCAGCAGAGGCTGGAGCTGCTGTCTCGCTCTTCCTGAATGCCAAATATGTGTTCTGCACAGGCCTTGGCTAATAGTTGGCACTCAGGAAATATTTACTCAGTGGCCAAAGGGATGAACACTCATCCTCTTCTGGAGGAGGCTGCCTGGATTACAATAGCAGACCAGTCGGAAGGAAGTGTGAGCATGCTACACCTGTATCTATGCACTCGGGTGCCACCCTTCCCGTTCAGGATTCCCCAGGGACCCCAAGGTGAGGGCAGGCTTTCCCCCCGCCCTGCCCCCGGGTTCCTGAGCCTCTACATTGTGCTACTTCCAGTGTGACTCCAGCCCTGGAAGCACCAGGGTCAGTGAGCTGCTTGAGATACACATAGCCTCTCCAGCCCCACCCTGGACCTTAGAGTCAGAATCTGTCCAGCACAAGACCCCAGAAGAGCTACACTCATGTCACCTGGGGACAAGGGACACCCGGCACTTTGAGGCAGTGAACCTCTCTAAAGTGAGGCAGGGAAATGTGGCTTACTACACTAGGGCCTCTGCCTACCTGGATGACTCAAATTACTGAGTCATATATTTTCTGTCTTTCCAGTCCTTAAATACCTCCTAGAACATAGCAGGCACTCACTAAATATTCAATGCATGAATGCTGAACAAATCTTAGGCTATTTTTTTCAATTAAAGTGCTTAACGTATGCTGGACCTCTGCTTCTGGACACAAATTGCAAGTTATTTAAAAGGATTATTTTGTTCCCAATAAAGCCTCCTGGAAGAAGAGCTATTGTCTAATGAGCAATAATCGCCTTGTGAGTGCCAGCCCAGTGCTTGGAACGCTGCAGACCTGTTTTCAGAGCTTCACGAAGTGTGGTCCATGGCCAAGGGCATCAAGAAGGACATAGTGTTGGGCGTGGTGGGGCACACACTGAATCCTAGTTATTTAGGGGGCTGAGGCAGGAAGATCTCAAGGCTGAGGCCAGCCTGTGAAAGACGCTGTTTCAACGTTTTAAAAACAGGCTGGAGATGTAACTCATGTGTAGAATTCAATCCTCACAATGAAGGAGAGGGAGAGAGATAGAGACAGACAGACAGACAGATATAATCTTATTAAAAATGCAGATCTTGGAGTCCTATCTCAGACCTGCCCACTGAAAACTGCTTTTTTTTTTTTTTTTCTTTTTAAATCTTTTAAAGAATTAAAAGAGAAGAGAATTGTTGATAAGGCTGAGACAGGCACATGAAAATGTAGCAATGACTGCATCCCCAGTTCACAGGGTAGGAAGTAGAAGCACAAAGAAGTGACTTGAACGAAGTCAAGAAGCCAGTGAACAGGAGAAACAGAATTTGAACTCAGGACTACCCTACTCTGGAGCCCATAATTTTAATTCTGTTGTCTATTACACTGGAAAAAATGATGTTCAGGCTATTTCTTTTTTTACAGAATTGGTGACTGAATTCAGGCCTTTGTGCTTGCCAGGCAAGCGCTTATTCTACTGAGCCATCTCCCTGGCCCCCAGGCTATTTCTATTTAGCCATATGTAAAATGGTGAGGGTATTTAATTTCTTTTTTTTTTTTTTTTTTTTTGTCTTTTTGAGACAGGGTCTCACTACGCAGTTCAGGCTGGCCTTAAGCTCACTTTGTAGCTCAGGCTGGTCTCGAACTCACAACAATCCTCCTGCCTCAGCCTCCTGAGTGCTGGGATTACAGGCCTGCGCCACCACGCCCGGCGGGTATTTCATTTCTGAACAAAGTCTGCTGCTAGACTGAAGTCTTTGCACTCAGTATTTTTATTTCCCTCAGAATCCATAGCATCCTGGGCCAGAGGTAGCTCGGTAGAATAAGCACCTGTCTGGTAAACACAAACAAGGTCCTGAGTTGCAATCCCCAGTACAGAAAAACAAACAAACAAAAAAACCCCTGCAGCATCCCTTACCATACTTAACACACAGAATTCCTCAGCAAAAACTTTTTTATTCAATTAATTATTTATAGTTATTACTAGCTTAAAGAGATAGGGTCTTGTCATATACTTCAGACTGGCCTTGAACTCACTGGTAGTCCAGGCTAACCTTGAACTCATGGCACTCCTCCTGCTGCAGCTCTTGAGCAGCTGGGATTACAAGCTTGCATGACTACATCATGCTCCAAGTTTTCTAGACTGAGTTCTATAGCGATATGGCCATCACCTCTACATGCATTATCACACAAACAGGCACAGAAGATGACTTATTTTTAAGGAGCACCCTTGGACAAGCTGTAACAACTACCAGTTCCACCACTCTTTCTTGAACCAGTCCGATCCGGCTTTGGCTCATGCCGCTGCACCAATACGCTCTGCCCAGGTCCCCGGTGGTGTCCACGTTGCTGAGCCTGATGATGCATTTTCAATCTTCAGCTTATGTGATGCTCCACAGCTCTGGCCACAGGACTTCTCTCCTGCCTAAAACACCTTCCCTAGATTTCGGATACCCCTCCCAGCAATCCAGAGGCTTCCAGTAGAACAGCATCTTTGCTGACAGTGCTTTACCTTCTGGATCTCTCTTAACTCTGCAGTACCTATGGGCACAGCTTTGAGCCCTGTCTCCTCCATTCATTTCTTAGATGATCTCCAACATGCCATCCTTTAAATACCTGCTGATTGGTTTGAAAATGTAGTATCTTCAGCAAGGACCTCACTGCAAGCCAAGGCTGCCACTGTTAGCTGCCTCTGAGATGTTTACCATTGGGTGTTGAATGGGCACCTCAACTTTATTTCCAGCATGGGGCTTCTAACCCTTCTCCAAAACTTACTCCTTCTAGGAAGGAATCACCCTTAACTTCTTTCTCTCCCATCCCATCAACAGATTTGTTAAAACACAGAACCTGGGCCATGGAGATAGCTCAGTGGTCTAAGCACCTGCCTGTCAAGCGCAAGGACCCAGGTTTGATCTCCAGTACCACATTCCATGTGGGACACTCCCAGCCGGCTACCACTCTGTATCACTGTACCATCATCTCTCACCTGGTTCATTAGGTGACCTCCTAAGTGCTCTTCCTGCTTCAGCCTCTCCCCTTTTGCCTGTTCTTCATGAAACAGCCAAATGGCCTGCAAAATCCAGGCTCAAATCATATCACTCGTCAGATGAAACCCTACTCGGTATCACTCCAGCAAAAGCCAAATTCCTAGGATTACCAGGAATTACAAGGCAATCACCCTGCTCTCTCAGGGCCTCTCCATTTTAAACTTGTCAGTCTCTGTAGAGACAACGATTATTTGCCCCTTTGTGTGTGTGCCATAGACTTTGAGTCTGTCATTAGGACTCCTAACTGAAGATCTCCCAGGGCTGGGGAGATAGCTCAGTGGCATAAGCACCTGCCTGGAAGTGCAAGGTCCTGAGTTCTATCCCTGTACCACAAAAACAAACAAACAAAAAACATAAAAGCTCCACAAACTACAAACAAAACCAATTATATTGAAATGCAACTTTCAATACTTTAACAATGTGTAGGGCCGGCCAAATAGTTCAGTGGATTAAAGCACCTATAAGCATGCACAGGGGCCAGGGCTCAGATGGCAACTGAGACTGGGCGTGGTGGCGCACACCTGTAATCCCAGCTCTTGGCAGGCTGTACATAGGCAGATCACTACGAGTCTGATCTAGTAGTGAGACCCTGAACACCCTGTAGACCCTTCCCTAAAATACAAAAAACAAAACAGTGTGCAATGTAGTAATATATGAAAAAAGTCATATATGTATGTGCTTCTTTATTAATTCATGAAGTTGTAAGAGCTAGTATCATAACTGTGGAGAAGTGATGAGTATAATTCTGTATTTTCAGGTATTCGCAATAACTGCAATGTGATATGAAATTACCTGCACGTATAACAATATCACAGGTGCTGCTAATATCACTAATTTGCGATCTATGCCTGTAATGGAAGAACATGCTATATTTTAATTAGTAAAAATAAAGATATCATTTTTTTTTTCCTCACTGCAGGTCAAGTTCCCTCATATTCTATCTACAGCCCTAGGGAGCAAGCAGCCATGGATTCTAGGTTAAGAAGTCCTGGCTGAGGTTGAGGAGATGGCTCAGTAGAGTAAGTGCTTGCCTGGCAAGCGTAAGGGTCTGAGTTCTGGGAGGAAAAAAAAAAAAAAAAAGTCCTGACTGAAATACTCTCTTCTAATTCTCTGCTGGCGAAGCCTCACATACACATGTACAACCCATACAGCTCACTTTTCCTTTTTTTTTTTGAGAGGGTCTCACTACATAGTTCAGGCTGGCCTTGAACTTGGCAATCTTCCTGCCTCTGCCTCCCAAAAGCTGGGATTACATGCTGTCTCACCACGCCCGGATTGCTTTACCTTCTTTTGCTCAAAAGCCATGTTCTCACCTAGGCATAGTGGTCTGTAAACACATGCACTCACAGCTATTCAGGAGGCTGAGGAGGAGGATCACAGGTTCAAGGCCAGTCTGGGCAACTTATTGGGATCTTATCTCAAAATAAAAATATTTTCAAAGGACAGAGGATGTAGCTCAGTGGGACAGCCCTTGCTTAGCATGTACTGGGCCCTGGGTTCCATTCCCAGCAGCATGAAAAGACAAAGCCATTTCAGTGAGATGTTCCCTGACTATTCTACTTAAAATTGTACTTCAATACCATGTGTCCAAGGGGAGCCGGGGAGATGGGGGGAGCCGGGGAGATGGCTCAGTGGAATAAGTACTTCCCTGGCAAGTGCAAGGGCCTAAGTTCAATCCCCGGTTCTGCCAATAAATAAATAAATAAATAAATAAAAATACCATGTGTCCCCCTTTTCTATTTGTTAATTTTTCTTCATAGCTCTTAATTACCACCAAACATATTTCTCATTTATTTATTTTTATTTTTATTTTTTGCTATACTGGGGATTGATCTCAGGACCTTGCACTTGCCAGGCAAGTGCTTATTCTACTGAGCTATCTCCTGGCCCTCATTTATTTATTTTTAAATGGTACATTTCCTTCCTCCTAGGCATTTGTGCCTGTCCCTCTGGCGCTGTCCACGCAGCTAGTGCACTGCCTGGCACACGGGGGACACTCAACAAATTCTCAGTGAACAGAATGAGTAATGACTCCTGCAGCTCATTTCTTTGCCTGCAAAAAGTTAATGATTTGTGAGACTTTCAGTAAAGGTTAAGAAGTTGTAATCAGCTTTATCATGATCATTTTATTAACGCTTTCAAGGTCAACCTCAGACAGGTAGAATGCTGAAGGGGCACAAGAATTCCGAAGGGCCTCTCTGCTCTAAACCAGGTTTCCCAGGTATCTTCAGGGGACCTGGGCCTCGCAGGGGGTCATGGAACGACTTCAAAGCCCAAGCAGTTAGAACTGCCTTTCTTGCCAAGGCAGCTATAGGGTCCCCAGCCCAAATCAAACCAAAACAATAATGCTTCTTATTTCTAACAGTGTGGCCAAATGAGAACCGTGCAGGGGTCTTGGAGACAGCTAGACGAGGGCGCCAGTTCTGCCACCGATTATCTGTTGCTGGTAAGTGACTAAACTGTTCTGGACAGGTAAGTTTTTTTTTTTTTTTTTTTTTTTTTTTTTTAATAAAGATAAAATGGAACCATTCTCATGGGGCCCAGCACTGAGCAGGTGCTCTCTGAATGGTCCTCCCCTCTGGCTTCCATTCCTTTAGGTCATTTTATAACCGCTTGCGAGAGCACTTCCCCGTTCCAGATCAGGCCTCCTGACAGTGGGAGGAGGGGCCTGGCCTGGCCTCGAAGGCATGTAACCCCGCCCCGAGCCAGAACCAACTCCTCCTCTGGTGCCTCCACCTGTATCCCCTACACCTGCTGACACTGCTGGTCAGACTCTGACCATGGACCCTAGCAGTTACAGTTTTTTCTCGTGACCCTCCCTATGCCTGCGACTGGAGCTCTTGTATATGTCTTCATGAGGATAAGATACAAATCATTTCGCCCAAGTTTTCCACTGTTTAAACTTTTGGAGCACACTTTGACCCTTCCTCACAAAAAAAAAAAAAAAAAAAAAAAAAAACAGGCAGGGAGTAAGGTATGGGGAAACCATAGCTCAGTAGTAAGACACTTTCCTAGCAAGCAAGGCCCTGGATTCAATCTCCTGTGGGGGCAGGGGGCATCCAGTACAGTAGTCCTGCCTACTGTGCGTTGCCAGGCAGGTCCCACCTCATACCCAAAGCATGGTTGGGTACATCTTGATGCACGTGTGCGCAGGACTCTGGAGTCCAATCAGCTAATTCTAGGAAGAGGCAAGGGACCCAGTGAGATTAGTTCACTGGTCCACACCACCCAGCTTCTCAGCTGCACAGCCTGGATTAGAAGCCAGGCGGTTAAGTATTAGCTTAGGCACTCCCGGCCTGCAACACCTGTTTCTAGACGCTGACCTTGGCCTGGGAATATCCTACCACTCGATCAGGGAGAGCCAGAGCCCGGTGGAAGCGCTAGATGATACTCAGCCCCTCCTGCCAGCCAAGCCTCCCTGCACTTTGTGAATGAAGGCCAAGGAAGAGAAACGTTGCAGTGACTCCCTTTGAGCTCATATTTCTTTCTCGTTGAAAAAGTGCTTATTTCAGCATCCATCATCTCTCTCTTTGTTGTGTAGACAATCCGCCCTGTCGGAAGATTGGAGCTGTTATTATGAATTTGTTTATTATTAGATTTATTTCTCTTCTAAGCAAATGTGTTCACAATATTCCATCGGGGAATCTTCTTAATTGTCACATAAATGTCATCTTATGTAAATTGAATATTTATCTTCCCATGGAAGGGGGTGGAGGGAAAAGGAAGAATAAACAACCTTCAGTATCGGAGAGGGAAAGGGATTCACCCACGTGTCTTCAAAGCTAAAGGTGAGTTGAAAAAAAAAAAAAAAAATCTTTGGCTCATCTTGGAGAGGCGAGGAAAAGTTGGTAATGATGCCCCGGGGATGTCGGGTTGGGCTCGGGTCTCCCCAAAGCTCCAGCCCAAGGCCAGCCCACTTTCCCAGCCCGGCATTCAGAGGCTCCGGATTGCCCCCTACCCTCCCCATCCAGGAGGCAGCCCTTCTCCTTCCTAGAGAGAAGGTGAGCGCGGCGGGCGCAGCGGGCTGGGTGGGTGTGGTTCGCGGCTCCGGGAACGGGCCCAAGGCCCTGCCACCGCCGGCCAGCCGCCCGACAGCCCGCCCGACAGCCCGCCCGCCTGGCGAGCGCAGGCTCTTCTTCCAGAAACTGCGAGGATCCGAGCGCACTGTTTGTGCACTACAAGGTCAAGTCGGGAAGAGGAGCCGAGGAGGAGGAGGGGCGAGGCGGCGATGGGTGGGGAGGGGGGCGCCCCGCTTCCGCGCCAAGTGCCAGCCCTCGGAAGTTGCCCCTCGGTTTTTAACCCTTTAGGCGACGAGCGAGGGGGAAGGGGTTGCCCCGGGGCAAACTCCTGCCCGAGTCAGGATCTGCAGCCGCCCACCACCACCCACCCATCACTGCTTTCCTCACCCCCCGGAAATGCGGGGCAGCGCCGGGCGCCAGGAGGCACCCGAGATGGGGGAGGGGGCGACGAGCCCCAGAGGGACCCTCTCTACGCACCGCCCCTCTTTCCTTGAGGTCGCCCACAATTTCAACTTTCTCCCGCCCGGAAGGTTAGTTTCCATTTGGTGGGGGGCCGCACCCCGTCCCCCACACTCACGCGCCCCTCCCCTCAGCTCTCGCCAGCACTTTCTGCTCACTTCTGGCACTGCAAAACGCCACGCGATTTATTCGATTCACATTTTTAAAACCACCCCTTCCAAAATCCCGCGGAGGGCGAGGGTCTTCCAGCGCTGGAGCCCCCGGGAGGAGGCGGGGTGCTCAGTGTAGACCTCGTTTCCTCCGTGAGTGTCGCCTCCAGGCTGTTATTTGCAAAGAAACGTCTTTTTGACGCAGGGAGAAATGGCAAATTTTAAGTACGTCATTAATATGGCGCCAAAAGATTTTTTTAAGTATAAGCTTTCTTTCTTTTTTTTTTTTAAGGTTGCGGGGGGCGCCGCCCGGGTCTGGGGTGCGAAGGGGGCGGGGTGTGAGCAGAAAGTGTGAGTGGAGGGGCGGGGTATGTGTGTGAGTGTGTGAAGTGTGAGCAGACCTGACGGGACTTGCACGGGTGCAGCCGCCGCTCGGGCCCGGCCCTGGGGACAGGGCGGGCTGGGGGCGCCCTGGAGTCCACGAGGAGTCCGCGCCCCGGGTGCAGGCGGGCCGGGGGGCCGGCCCGGCACCCTCCTCCCCCGCGGGGCCCTCAACGCTA
>PVKA01020731.1:0-39827 GCA_004027165.1 Ctenomys sociabilis
AAAAAAAAAAAAAAAAATAGAAGCTCTGTAGTTTGCTATCCTTGTTCACCATTGGATCCTTTAGCCATCACTGATTTATCGGAGAGCTCAAGGAGTCAGGTGCTATTGGATTGAAGAAAATATGAGAGATTGATTGTTGATGCATGCTAGTGTTGGGGAAGTAAGAAAAATGAAAAATAATAAAATTACCTTTTAAAAAGGAATAATATTGATTATAAAGTGAAGGACAAAGTGAGCCCGTAAATTTGTAACTCTTATGACCTGAGTATAACACTTACATGAAACTTTCCTTTTGTATCTGTCTTTCCAACAATATTTATAGTTCTTTGTTTCGGTTCCAGTTTAGTCACTTCCTTATTCTGTTTGTAACTGCCCTTCCTAGTAGAGTATGTGAAAGAACCACAGTAAATTATTACCTCTTCGCTGCAGCTCTGAACCTTGGATTTGGGCCTTGACTAGTGGCATCTAGTCCTGCACACTGGAAAACCCTCTCTTGCCACCCCACGCACCACCCATGTCCTGTCAATTCTGCCTTCTATGTAGCGATTGTATTCTTCCCAAGCTCTCTACTAGCTTCTTTCCGCCTCCCTCCTCCCTCACACAGAATCAGCTTTCCAGTCTAACCACGGTACCACCTTAGCTTATCCCTGTGGTTCCCTGTCCAAAGAGCAGTGGATCCCTTTCATCTACCTCTCCAGCCCTGCCTCTGCATCCCCCATCACCTCTCACCACCCCTGCCACATTTCGTTCCCTGAGAAAGAGCCTGACAATTCCCCTCGCACCTCTGTGTGTCTGTGCAGGTCTGTTCCTCTGATAGTTTCTGTATCTCTTGCTTATTCATCCTATCCTGGATGCATTTTTCCCTTCTTTGTATTTTGAAAATTTGTTCCCATATCCTTCAGAGAGCTTCTTTCACAATGTAGCAGTTATTTATTATTTATCCATCTGATTCTCCTCGCATAGACTCCACAGAGCAGGGATTTACTGTTACATCATCTTTGCAGCCACCCCTCTTGCCTAGCGTGGGGCTGATGCCATAGCCCATTAAGAAAGCAAATGCTAAACCAGTGATTGGGTAAGGATAAAATATGTGATACATGGCCCCCTTCCTCAGAGAAAAAGGATTCTTCTGGCTGTAGTCTTGTGATCTGGGTGATAAATCAGAGGAGTATTTTTCTGAGGGCCTTGAAAGAGCAGATGTGAAGATAGCTGTAAAAGCCCTGGCCAAGCTTTAAATATTTAAGGAGCATACCAAAAAAAAAAAAAAAAAAAAAAAACAGTTGTTTTAGCACTTATAATTGTGTTATTTTCCTAAAAACAGTCTCAGTTGCTCTTTAAACCTGAGTTTTTCTTTTGACTTGTAATTTCTGACTATGATAGATTTGAATTTCTGTACTGCTTTTCTCCTTATTGTCATCTTATTGTCTTCTCCTGTCTTTTGTCTACCAATGCTATCTTTAAAAGTATCTCATTTGGGGGAAAGACTCCAAAGCAGCTAAGTTCTCAGCATGTAGAAAGAGACAGAAGAGAAGACCCCCCCCACACCAAAGGCCCTCTCTCAGGGGCTGTGAGTTTGCACAAGCCCATCATGCAACATTTTGAGTTTCTTGCTAGGTTAACTTCCCATTCATGCTTTTCATTTTATGGTGAATAGTATACCCTGTTCTTTTCTCTCAGATACATGCAACTTGACCCAAAATAAATGAAATAGCCATAAACTTATTGTTTGTTCTTTCTCACTTGAGGACTTATTTTGCCAGAACTCTTTGAGCCCTAAATTCCTCTCTGGTTGCTTCTCTGAGGTGTGAGGATTTCTCTCTAATTTCCAGCACTCAGGAGTGTCTGTGACAGTAGGCAGGGGTGGGTCCCACTGCTGTCGCAGAGCGCCTCGTCTGCACTCAAAGCTGCCCTTCTCCCCCGCGCCTTCTCTGGATGGCTGCACTGATGTATGGACTCTCCTGGGGGAGCTTCCTGGATCAGCCCTCTGTCCATTACCATGCAGTAGGATAGTAATTTATGGTCCCAGATGGTGGCTCCCTGCCCCACCACTGCCTATTTACTTCTAGAAAGCAGCAGGGATATTAACTATTAAAGTGCTGTCCTCTTTTTTAAAATAATTAGTGCTATTGACAAAAGAGTTTGTATAAAAATATTTGTGCTCAATAAAAACATTGTTAAAAGGTAAAGTTTTCTCAGCACATGAATGACATTGTGCACTGTAGTAAATAGTAGCCATGTGATCAGACTTATTTTCCTTGGCATAACACCATGTGGAGATGAAATCTTGAGGCACAAATTCTGGCTGAATCCTGAATTTTCATCAGAAGGTATCAGCTATTTCTTCTTAGTTGATGGTTAAGGCCTATGGGTCTACCTCCTCGGAGGGAACCTAGAATATTTGCATTGCACAATCTTGCCAGAGAATACAATCCATAATTTTTAGCTATTCTGCAGTTTTGAAAGCTTGAATATGATAAATAGTGGTCAAGGCAGATTCCTGGAGGAAGATGTAGCCCATGCCCTCCTGCATTAAGTTAGACCTTCAAGCTGCTGTTGACGTGAATCTCTTACTGCATTACTTTTCTGGGACTTTTGGGAACATCACATTGTATGCAGAGGTACAACACTCTTAAAGGCTGTCCTAGAAAAGATGCCACTTTATACACCATGAGGATATTGTTGAGACTGTTTTACCTTCCTTGTTTGGGGCATATCAGTGAAAGCAGGGCCTCTCAGCCTTAATATGAGAGGAGCTTCTCCTATCTAACAAACATGCTTTAAATCTTACTTCAATAACTGTGCCTTTCTCTTTGCTTTGATTCACTGAAAGCTCTGGTCCAAATTCATGAGCTGTCTGTAAAAGCTGCTAATATATGTTATATTTATTTTATCTACAGATTACTGCATACATTCCCTTGGATTTTTTTATGTTGCATTCCTATTTTTCACTTCTTTACCTATTACACTGTGTACACTCTTGTCCACAGCCCCAAGTTCTATTTAGAACAAAGTCTGTGTGTCTTCTAACAAGCATTTTTAAATTTAATCTATTTAAGAAGCCAAGTGTATTATACTGTCTTGTAATGAAAACCATAATATTGTCACCTTTAAATTTTATTATTTAGTTACAGATATCTTTGGAATCTTACAGTCTTTACCAGCTCCACAAAGTGAACCACGGGCAGCATTTAGTAGGCAGGGTGTCGAGGCCAGATGACGCCTGGAAGTCTTACTGTGTAATTTAATCCTGGGTGCTGTGTTGTTTGGCTTCACTGGACTCTGAGTGTGCATATATAATTATGTGCGCATGTGTAAAAAGCCCAGACCTGATAGGAAAGAGAGAGGGGAACATCATTAGCAGAGATTAGATTTGTCTCTCCAGCTGGGCATTGTGCCTCTGAATTCCAAGGGCTTTCCCCAGTGTAAATTACTAGACTGACTCAGCTGCTCTTCAGGTCCCCTCTGGTTGTGCTGCTTTTCTAATGTTGTTAAGCTATAGCTTGGAAGGCAAAATACCCTGAAGTACTAGATTCTATGTCTTACATATGTGAAAAGAAAAATCTTCCTTACTCTCATATTCAGAGCATAGTGGTGCATAGTCGTCACAAATCAAAAATAAAATGGCAAGATGGAATTTAAAAAAAAAAACTTACATGCATAGGGCTTTGGAAATTATTAGTAGAATGAAAGAATTTCTATCCAGTTAAAGCAAATAGGAGTCATCTAATGAAACCAGTCAAATTTGTGTGTGGTGAGAGTATCTTTAGATCGTCTACCGGTCTGAAATTGGTGAAGTCTAAATGAATTAACCCTGAGCTAAATGAAATTCTCCTCGACTGATTCAGGGCCACTGGCCGATGTTACCTGAAATTGCTCAGTGGTGATGTGACACTAACAATTACGAAAACATGAATCTTTTAAATATAGCATGAAGCAGAAGGCTGGGCATGATGTGCATTTACTGAGTAGGATCTATAGCTGCAGTGAATGCTCTGGTTTAGTATTTCCATTTTTATTTGCCAATTTATTCTGACTATAAATATAATTTTTATTTGTTAATTATACCTCAATAAAGCTGGAAAACAAAACCAAAAAAAGGCTTTTCCTTCTAATTTTATTACCTAAAATAACCAACTTAATGATACAGATAAAGTGAATGACCATTTTATCCAATAAAGCTCAGGAGAATAAATAAAATGTATGGATAATACAGAAGTTATAACTACATGATTGTTTCAAATCTTTTCAAAAAGTCACAACTTTTTTTCTTACCAACTCTGTTAGGTAAGCAAAATCATCCACCAAGCTTTTTTCATCTTCTTCTTTTCCTTTTCCTTTGGGAAAGATGTTTTGCTTTGAAGAAGGTGCTGAAGCATTGGCCTAAAACATAAAAAGCAAAGAAATCAGCTAGCAATGGACTCATCTACTGATGGCTTTTCAGGCGCTCTAAGTGCCTGGCCCAACACATAGCTCAGTGGCGGTGAGCCCATGTCATGTGGGCCACAGCCAGCTGTCTATTATCATGGAAAGCTCTAAAAGGTTTGCCATCACTGACCTACATCCCCAGTGTACCTACTGCTGGCCCTGTCACCAATCTCTATGCCCCCCAAAATGATGTTTAGCTAATAAGATACATGCTGCATGTACATTATTTATTGCAATTACATGAATCAGAAACTACACATTTTACTCATTCCAATTACTACAGTCTTGAAAAAATCTCTAGGATCACTGCATGTATAATGAATAATGTTTTTATGGGGTCATAGTCTGTGTGTGTGTGTGTGTGTGTGTGTGTGTGTGTGTGTGTGTGTTGTTCAGCCCACCCTGGGCCAGGTTGGTGTGTCATGTAGTGCCTGGGACCTAACTGCGGTCCCTGCACTGCCTAAGCTTGCCTAAGCAGGCACTTTGTACTGCTGAGCTATCTCACCAGCCCTAGGGCCATATTTTTTTGATCAAAGGAGAGAACTTGCAAGTCCAGCATTCAGAAATACATAGTGCAGAGCCACCCTGTATTTCCAACCCGCCTGACCCCTGCTCTCCGCGCACCTGTGTCCTTATTGTGCCTCACTGGTTGCTGTGCTCAGAAAGTGCCGTGTGTCTGCCTGCCCTCCAGTCTTTTCCTCATATTATTCCTTGTCAAGAATTGCGTCTGCTCCCAAAACATTGTCCCCATCTGTCCCTCGTCTTCCCCCCTTTCTCCATTGCCATGTGTACTTTCTGCAAGGCCTGATGGCAGTGCGCAAAAGCATCTTCTCCCTCTGTGAACTCCTACCCCAATGTTTTTAGGGTCTGCTGCGGCTCTGCCCACCATGCCAGCTCATACCAGCATCTGGAGGCTCAGCTCTTCACCCACTGTAATCACTTGCTTTCCTCCCTATCTCATCTGTCTGTTCCATCATCCATGACACTGTAACACTGTGTGTTCACTGAATGGGGGAAGGAAAGGACTATTCTATTCCCCTTCTAGGATTGCCCTGGGTGTTTAAGCATGGCACTGTAATTTCTAAGGTGAAACAGCCAGTTGGCATCAGCTGACCTTTTGGCAATATTTTGGACTTTGAGAATCATCCTTAAAGAGATAAATAACAAAACCAGAGCTAATAGTAAATTGACCCTGCCCCCAGAATTATACAATATTATCACTCTGGGTGAAAGCACAGTGAGAATCCGGCAGCAGAAGGGTTTAAAAATTAAGCCTAAGGGCCGGGGAGATGGTTCAGTGGAATAAGCACTTCCCTGGCAAGCACATGGGACTGAGTGCAATCCCCAGGTCCACCAAAAAAAAAAAAAAAAAAAAAATTAAACCTAAGAGGCCCCCAGACTGGCCAGGAAAAATTATCCCAAGCAGTTGGAAGTCAGAAAAACAGGAAGCCCAGGGAACCATTTGACTCTCAATTTAGCCATTCCTAGCTAGCAATTTAGTTTGCAACTTTTCTTTCTGTAGCACCTTCCTTAATTAAATTATACAGCCATGTCAAGAAAAGGCTTGAAATAAAGCCAATAGCATGAAAGGCATATTTAGAGGCATGCCAAATTCATTTTTATTCTACTGCTTAAACTCTCAAGCTAAATCCGAGCTGCTGCAAAATTTGAGTCTTCTTTTCTTTCCTTATAGTTGTAAGGAATGCAAGAAAAAGACAATAAATCAAAATCTGAAGCTACTGGGATTTAAAAATAATCTATCTTTTGAGTACCTCTGTGACCATGGCCAATTTGCATTCTAATTTTGTGCAAGGGAATTAGACATATGTAGGATGAAGGAAAAAAAAACATTAATCCCAAAGCTTGAATTGCCCAAGGTATTTTAGGTTGGTTAATTCTCAGATTTTAGTAAGACTCGCACCACCCTGGCCCTAGTGCCATTCCAGTATTTATGAGGAAAGCTGTACAACAGATGAGGGATAAGGGTATTGCAATTTCCCATTGTGATTTATGTTTTGAGGTAGAGGTCTCACTGTGTTGCCCAAGGTGGTCTCACACCGTGATTCTTGTGCCTTAGCCTCCTGGCTACCTGGGACTACAAACATGGACCACAACAGCTGGCTGATTTTCATAATTTAAGCAATCTTTTGATGGTAAGTATTGAAGCCAAGGCCACTCTATCACTGAGCTGCATCCCCAGCTTTTATGGAAACCAAAAAGAATACTGAGTCTCTGGTGGGAATCAAACTTGCCATCCTCTTGCCTCAACCTCCCTACATACAGGGATTGCAGGTGTACACCACATCGCCTGGCTTCACGTTTTAATGCTCACTGTTCAGTCCATTTTAGTCTAGTGAGGTTGAATGAATACCCTATCACAATACCCAATCGCATTGGTGGACCTCTTTGTTTTTTTTACTGAAAAAAAAAAAAAAAAAAAAAAAAAAAGCCTTTCTGGGGAAAATCCTTCAGATGAAAGTTAAAAATCAAAGGTGGATAGGGCCATTCCAGAAGAAATGCGTGTGGGATAGGTGGGTTCCTAACAAAATCTCATCCCATAAAATGAAGTAGAAAAGTTAATTTTAAAAGCATGCCTGGGAAAGAACAAAATCATAAGAGGAAGTAGAAACTCCAAAGCTTACGAGGGAAGGATGCGCTCTTATTTGATTTGCTTTGGGGGTTAGACACAGAACTCATGAACTGAGCTGATGGGCAAAATGTCCAGGAGACGTAGTAATGTCTCCTGGACATTTTGCCCCCACCGATCCCTGGGTATTAGGCCTCAGCCCAGCTCTGATTCGGGGGTGGAATCTCTTTAGGGACAGCACTCAGATTCTTAAGATCTGTAACCTTGACCATGCTGAGCTCTTTCCTCCTTTTATTCTCTAAACTTAATTGTCCTTTAGCAACACCCAGAGGTACTTCTGTCTTAATGTGTGTTAAGTGATTCTAAGTACAAAATTAATTCTAATGTACATATGAATGTAACAAGTCATGACCATAAACCAATGTGACTGCACTGGAACAAGCTTGCCATGCCATGCACTACTAAATGGGCCTTATGGATAGTCAGAGACACCCTGGTGAAAGTGTCAGGGTAAGCATCAGCCAGTGTCCTGGGAAGCCAGTTCATGTACATGGACAATTCTCTGGAGCTTAGGACAGCAAGTGGCTGACCTTCAGAATGCCTTGCCTACCGCAGAATCACAACTGCGGGGGTGGGGGACCCCCAGTCGATCCGCTCTCTCTGTGCTCTGGCCCTGCTAAGCACTCGCTGTCTTGTGACCTTGTAATTTCATCTTTTTAATAAATGTCACTCATGTACATTTAGTTGTTTGTTCAAGCCTACAAGCCTCCATCTGGCAATCTGAGCAACAAATTTGAGGATAACAATATGCAGTAAAATGACCATTGTTCATTTTCTGTTCTTGTTTTAAAATTCTTGCCATTTTTGTTGTTTTATGTTGCTTTGTTTTTGTCTTTGTTCATATTATTTGTTTTTGTTTTTTTCCTCTTTAAAATAAAAAAATTTTTAAATGTCCTTCATGTAAATAAAATCACCTAGTACATAGCCTTTTGTGTTTGTCCTTTTAAAATTTTCTCTTAGAATCTTTTCAGATTCATCTGTTATTTTGAGCTGTATCTTTGTTAAATTCTTCTCTTATCTTCCTGGAGCTCGGTGTGCGGTTGGGCAAGGGTAATACATTTGTGTTCAATCTACCATGCTTAATTAGAAATCTTATTTCATAGTTTCAGGGAAAAAAGCAGAAAATGGGAGTACAGAGTCCAATTTTGTTGTTTGAAATTAAACTTCTTTCAGGCAGGAAATGCAGGCTAACGAAGAGAAAGCTTGGGGCTCATCTCTATAGGGAACGTTCAATAAAAGACCCATTAGCTTGATTTTCATCTACAACAGCCACCTAGGGGAGGCCCACTGGTGCTGTGTGCACGCTGGGCGAGGGACAGCCCAACGTTCATGTTCTAGACGTCCTCCAAGACTTCACAGATGCTAAGCGGCACAGTCAGGACTCTGGCTCTCCGACTTGAGCGCTTACATTCTTTCTAATTACACTACACCATAAACCTCAAGTGGTAAATATAAACGTGGGGATGGTGGCACTTTATAACATGCCAGGCCTCACGGTGGGCTGATCTGTCATAGTCCTGGAAGGACCCTAGCGATAATGATAGGTTTCTCACTGGGGAACTTTTTCCCGTCTCTGCTTCTGGCCAACTCACTAACATGTTGCATAGCATCAGCAGGTGTCTGAGAATGAAGTAGAAAATAGTGTCTCCCCCGGAATCCACAACCAGGGAGGAGGATACTTGGAGCATAATTCTGGGTGATCATTTTGGGGAAAGAAAAAAGAACAGTGCAGTGGAGATGGATCAAAGGGCAACTGAGGTGACTCATGAAGCATGTGCCCCGCTGTGGGATCACAGCTAGGATTTTTCAACCCAGCAGTCATGAAGAAGAAAGGTTGGCATTTATAAAATCATAATGCCCAAGTTCTGGAATTCCATCCTTTCAAGAGAGGTGGCTGCATGCTTCTAGACCTAGACACTTGGGAGGCTGAGGCAGGAGGATCACAAGTTGGAGGCCAGTGTGGTCAAGAAAGGGTTGCGAGAAAGGCTAGGATTGTAGCTCAGTGGAAGACCTTGGGTTTAATCCCCAGTAACACACACATACACACACACACACACCAAAATCAGCTGAAAGAGTTTGAGGGAATGATTTTGAAAGTGTTACTTTTAAATTTTAAAAAGGCAGTTTTAAAATCTTAATTTTTTATTTAAAAGATTTTTTAATTTATAATTTATTTTTATGACTGACTGCCTGACTGACTCCTTGGAATATTCTGAGATAAAACAGTAATGAAATCATATTTCTCCCTCAAGTTTCTCATCTAGTGAAAAAAAATCATGTTGAAGAGATCATTTATGATTTTAAGTCTTAGTGATACAATAAAGGAATTAAGGCTAGTATGAAATGAGGTTCAAGTGGCATAGTGCTTGCCTGGCAAGCGCAAGGTTGTCAGTTCGATTTGCAGTACCCTCAAAAATGTAAGTAAGTTCAACACACAAATAAAATTCCTTAAAAGAATTCTACGAGGGGCAAGTGATGTTTATTATACTCATTCCTTTTTTTTTCTTTTTTTTTTTTTTTTTTGGTGGAACCGGGGATTGAACTCAGGCCCTTGTGCTTGCATTCCTTTTGGAAGTAGAAGTCACTAAAAACAATCCTGCTTCTTCCCAATATATTAGGCTAACCAGTCACTAGGATGTCCTAAATTCTGGGTATAGAGTTGTCTTTTCAGACCCTCACTTCAGAAGATATTCAGTTTGTAGATAATACTACACTGGTTTAGGACAGCTGGATACATGCACATGGATTTGCAATCAGTTATTTAGAATGCAGCTAAAGAACAGAAAACAAAGAGGGAAAAATGTTCTCACATAGACATAGCCATAGAGATGTCGGGGTCCAGTACAAAACTTCACAGTTTAATCGTCCAGGAACAGCAGTCCCAGATACTCAGGAAGCTGAGGCCGGAGGATTGCTTGACCAGGCTGCTGGAGGCCAACCTGGGCGACATGGTGAGACCTCCACTTCACAGAGGCAAAACAGATTCACCACTGACCCATAAAACACTCTTCAAGCCTTTGTACAAATATAATTATTATTATTGTACACACAGTTTTAGCAGGTTTGGTTACCTGATTTTTGAGCCCAAAACAAACACTAACTACTCAGACAGACTCACTAAGTACTATGAAAGTTGATAGCCAATAAGTCAATCAGTACCAGACATTGAAACAAATAAGAAACACACATTGATAAGCTAGTACAACAAGAGGGTGATTATTAGCATTTTGGAAGGATTCTGTGCTTCGCAAACACATGAATGCTAGCCCAAATGCTGACTTCTGTTCGTGATTATTAAATCTTGTCTTCTTAAAAAATGTTCATATGCAGCTTCTTAGCAGTACATATATTGAAAACATTTACACTTGTAATAAATTCAAATTATAATCTCTGAGGAGAACAACTAGATACTTTAAATTCTGATCTTTGTACATCTACCTTGGTATTGAGGGCCTACATACTGTTTTCTGTCATGAATAGTTTATTATTCTGCATTTATTTTTCTTTCCATGAGAACTATCTTATACTATTATTATTGTTTTTAACACTTAGAATGAATTTTTAATATTTATTGATTTTTTTCCTTGTCATTCTCATTGTACATAGATGGAATGTTTCAGAAATCCTTTAATAGTCTGCAAATTTGAGCTACTTACTAGGAGTTGAAATGAAACTATCACAATGAATAATTGAAGGATAGGTATAGGTGACACTGTAGCACAAGTCATATTTACACACCAAAACAGTGATAAGAGACAAGTGAAAAACTATTGATTTTTTTTTTTTTTAATTTAGTACAGCTTCTGACTACACAGCTCAGATTCATAGTGATCCTCCTGATTTTAGGCTCCCCAGTGCTGGAGGTACAAGCATGTGCCACCTTGCCTGGACTTGGTCCCTGGTTCAGGGGACAGGACTGGGACAGCATGTGGTGCTAGGGATCGAACCCCAGTCCCTATGCTTGCCTAAGTAGGCACTTAGTCCACTGAGCTGTCTCACCAGCCCTATCCAACAATTTCAAACTTCTGTGTTTGGTAAAGCTCAAAAGTCCATATCGCATGTTTCCTATGATATCTTGTTTCAATCAGTAGTTTAAAAGAATTAAGTTTGGGCCTGGTGGCCACACACCTGCAATCCCAGTACTCAAGAGGCTAAAGCAGGAGGATTGCTGCAAGTTCAAGGCCAGCCTGGGCTGTATAAGCAAATTGAGGGCTTGTCAGCTCTACACAGCAAGACTCTGTCTCAAATAAAGACAGGATCTCTAATCAATTGGAGTTTAATTACTTCTCTGTTAAAATCTAATATTGTGTCTAGAGGTGCCTTTTGTTCTGGTTAACTATAAGACAGTCTTAGAGAAGTTGCATGAGCTGTTGATAATTTGGTAAAACTTCTGGTCCTGTCCACCCATCCTACTGAGGGCCCATGCTTTCCTTCACCTGCACTTGTCCTGTGACAAGGAACTCCAGAGAGTCATGGCAGCAGTATTCCAATTTCAGTGTAAAAGTCCCCCCTAAGTTACTCATGACCTCATTCAGACATTTGATAATCTTGCTGCTGTCTCTCTGGATAATTTTAAATCCTAGCTATGATGGCTTGGAAAATCCTAAAAGGCAAAGCAAAACAAAACAAAAAACTTCTCTTAAGCTTGATCCCAATGCACTTACTAAACTTCGGTTGCAGTTCTGGTATTTTAAAGGAAAAGTCATATGTTCAGCAAATTCCTACACACGGCAACAATGAAATCCACTAATAGAAAAGGCAGCACACAGACCACTGCCCACCAGTCAGGCTTCCTGTGATATTGGTGTTGTTCTATTTTGCATCATCAAAAATAGTTACGACTATCCATGGCTAGCTACTGAGCACTTAAAATGGAGTACTGCAGCATAAGAACTGCATTTTTAATTAAAATTAATAGTCAAAGGTAGCTAGACACAACTATATTGGCCAGTATGGGGATGGAGGGTTAATGTTAAGACCAACTGTAGGGGCCAGGGAGATGGCTCAGTGGAATAAGTGCTTCCCTGAGAAGCGCAAGGGCCTGAGTTCAATTCCTGGTTCTACCAAAAAACAAAAAAAAAAAACTGTAGTAGATCCTACAGGTAGGCATGTTATAGAATTCCCCACTTACTAAGAATCTTTTACTTTTTCTTCCTGAATTTAAAACCTACCTTCGTACAAAGTAAGATCTGAGTTTATTCATATTTTTCAGACTTAGAACTTTTTTAGTTGAATACAAGTTGAATACTGATGGTAGTATTAGCTGCCTGTCTTCACCACCCAGTAACCACTGCTGAATTGTTTAAACTCCATGTGCCCCTATCTTTTTACCTGCTCTCCTCACAGGTAATAATAGTATCTTTCCCAAAACATTGATGTGAAGATTGGAAAAGTTACCCCAGGATGAGTTCTTCAGGGATGTGAATGGGAACGATCTCAGCAGATGTGGCTACTGTGTGTGTATATTGCTTTTCACGCCGTTATGCGCATGTGTAAAGTTCTCCCATCCAACCAGTGAATGGCATTACCTTACCATGTACGAGGGCTAGACAGAGAGGAAAACAGAAGGACAGCGTACAGAGATAAATAACGCTGGCTTCTAGTCTCAAAGAATTCTAGTGAAAATCAATTATTTCTTCTAAAAAAAAAAAAAGGCATGCCCCTTTTGCTGCTCCCTCCAATGTGAACAAGCTACAGTTCTAGCATTTCTAAGCAAGATGGAGAAAAGTAATTCCAAGGTGACAGAAGGTTCCTCGATGGCATCTTGCCTGCTGACTACGTGGAAGACGTGCCTAAGAGCAGTGTGTAAAATCTGAAGCTTTGAGATCATTTCCAAATTTATCTCTGAAATCTGTTACTGATGCTCTTTGATAGCTCTGTATATTAAACTGGCAACACTGCTATACAGTGTCAAACAAATACAGAATAAGGTATGCTTATATCACTATGTAAGAATATTTTACTACCCAGCTGAGCAACCAAACACTGACAATGAATTTGATGGGCAAAGAGAACTTTCACAATATAATTTAATTTAAAATATTTCAGACCTCAGTTGCTCAGAGTCGTGATGTCACAACAGCAGAGCCAGGCAGTTTTTATTAAGCAGCTCATTCCCAGTGCCAGCATCTATTTAAATAGCAAAAGCCAACTTCAGGATGCTGTTTCCCAGCTTGAAAAGCACTTTCATTCTATGGTCTTATTTAATGCGCCATGAACCCTATGAAGAAGCCTGGGAGCCACATTTTTCAAAGCCTTGTGTAGTGAGTTCCCCTTGCTCTATTTGGGAATCATTTATGTTTTGTTAATACATTTTTTAAAGCATACTGCATGGTATTGAGACTTGTGGGTGGTCCAAATGTAGTAATGAGTATGTCTTGCATTTTCAGGGGAAAAGATTCCCCATAGTTCAGCTCAGGCAGAAAGAGCAAAATTCCAGTGGCTACCTACCCACCGGCAGAGTCCATGGCTGACACCGAAGTTCCCATTTTTCTCGCCAAACCAAAAGCCTCAGAAGCCACAGCTAGACCTTGCAGTTTTCGAAACTCAGCTCTGCAGGTTGTATTTCTGAGCTTTTCTTTGGTTTTGAAACACAATCTGCAAAGGAAGAAATATTTAACATAATAAGTAAATACAGCTACATATTAATGTTACAACATTTATTAGAAGTAATTATTAAGCTGAGTGTGGCAGTGTGTTCCTCTAATCTCTGCTACTTGTGAGGTCAAAGCAGGAGGATTGCAAGTTCAAGGCTAGCCTGGGCGCTTTAGCAAGACTGCCCCCCAAAAATAAAGAGGATGGGAGCGGTGCTCAGTGCAAAAACCCTAGGTTTAATTCCCATTACCCCACAAGAAAAGTGACCCCTATACGTGTCTATATTCTTATCACTGGATTAGACTTGTGCTCCTCCTACCATTCCCAGTCAGGGAGATTGCTAACCTTTGCAGAATTACAGATGTAGGTCTTCACAAAAATTCTACACGAAGAATACGGACCCTAAGAATGTCAGAATGCCAAGGAGTAGTAACACCGCACCCTGCAGGCCAGGCCTTTGCTTATTTCTCTGCAAAGCGTTCTATTTAACTTCTTGGAACTAAGTGGCCTTTTAATGAGAGAGAGAAAGAGACAATAGTCATTCTTTGAGACCACTATAAGCTTGCTTTTTTTCCCCCATAGTTATATCCCAAAGTGGCAAAGGATCATCTATTTTAAAATTGATGTTCTTATTTGAGCTATTCTTTTAATGATATAGATAATAGCAAAAAAAAATGCCATCTTATTTTAGAACAACTGTTTATTACAATATACGTGATGCAGTTTTACTGAATGCTTAACCTGTGCCAGGTAACAGGGGAAGCACGGGGCAGTGATGTCACATTCACGCCTTCCCACAGCCCTACAAGAAGACAAACCCACTGGGTAGGATCAATATAAAGGCCCAGACGGTTCGAATCTAGAGTTCTGGCATCTTACAATGATGCTAAATTTAACACCTAAGGATTTCCAAAAGATTATTTTCCGAAATTAGAGAAGAGCTGCTCTTGTACACAGTTCCCTAGGTCTGGAGCCACAGCAGACTGCTTAGGTTTTGTCCCTCAGAAAAGGTCTTCCTACGATACCTGTGGTGACACAAACGTAAAATTAGGCTATCTGGGGGAAATGCTGTAATCTCCCTTGGGAACACAGCTCCTCAAGGACTATGTGTGCAGTAATTGCCTTTTGTTTAAATCATAATCAGTATTCTCTAGAGATATTTTCTTAGGTCAATAAAATCATCTCCTGATTTAACATAGCAGTGTTACAACCAGAGGAATTCTCTTTTTAACCTTCCAAATATTAAAACCACATAGTGTTAATATTCTCTGAAATATTAGAGCTACATTAAACTTTATTTTTTCTTTGAAATTTATTAAAACCTAGAAAATAAAAAGAACTTCTATAGTTAAAGACAAAGGAAATTGAATATGAAAAAGAAATTTGAGCTGGGGAAATAGCTCAGTAGAAGCTATTTCCTGGTAAGCACAAGAGCCTGAGTTCAATCCCAGTTTCCCCTAAACAAAAAAAAAAAAAAAAAAAAAAAAGAAATTTGAAACATTGAAGATTTCTCCTGTTTTCCATCTTATTTAAGCCCTTTGGCCTTGTAACTCACTATTCTGTGATTCTCTAGGCTTTTGTTTATGATTTCAAGTGAATGTTCCAAGTGCAAAGCACTTCAGCAGATAGATAGATAGATAGATAGATAGATAGATAGATAGATAGATAGATAGATAGATAGATAGATAGATAGATGCATACATACATACATACATACATACATACATACACAGACAGACAGATAGATAGATCTATTACCCTTTCCTTACCTCTCTTTTTATGTTCTTAAGAAAATCTTAACGTGCATTTTCCTTGACCTCCTTTATTGCCCCCTTGGTTTCACATATATGTGGATGATATTGATGTGTGTCTGTTTATTTCTAGCCTTTCTACTTACAGATTTGCATAGCAAGTCCCTATTGAGGGTTCGTTGTGTGTATGCATTATCTCCTCTAAGCATCCATTCCAGGACGTAGATTCTGTTACTGTTGCCAGTGCTAGGCAATCATATTAAGACTCAGAGCAGGAGGGAGGTTTTGGATGCCAAGCTGTCCTCTTCATTGCTCTGCCTCTTATGCCTTCACAATGTCGATCTCCAGATGAACTACGTGGTAAATTCTGATTATTTATTGATTGAGAAACATTAAGTTGTACATCCATACCCACTTTTTTTCACAGAATTTTAATTTTAAATAATTTTATATTTAAATTGTCATTTCAATCCTCATTTTCCTAAGCTACGTATTTGAGCAGAGTCACAGAATTCCAAAAGGAGAAAGAAAAGTCATGAAAGTGATGGGAAAAGAAAAGAAAGGAGTCCGCGTTATTGTTTGCCACACGTACAGCTGATGCGTAGCTCTCTGTGTTCTGTAATCCTTTTTGAAAAAGAAAATTCAAGTATTTCTCTTTGCCATTGGCACAAACAACTGTCTTGCTGATGGCTCCCAAAGACTATCCTTGGCAAAGACTGTTTTTGATGAGCCTACATGCATGACTTGCGTATAATTCATTTGGACCTTAGAATGTGGATGTAAAACACTTTCATACGTTCTTATTTTGTCTGTGTTTCTTCTTTTAGGTTTTCTTTCCTTTTTTTTAGGATGATCTCACTATGTAGTTTAGTTTTGGCTGACCTGGACTGGCTATAGAATCTAGGCTGGCTTTGCTCTTGAGATGATATTCCTGCCTCAGTCTCCCAAACTTTGAGATTACGGGTGTCTACCACCATGGCCAGCTTTTTTTTTTTTTTCTTTTTTTGAGACAGGCTCTTGCCACGTAGTCCTGGCTGGTCTTGAACTTATTATGTCTTCCAGGTTGTCTTCACACTCATGGCAGTCCTGCCTCAGCATTTCAGTTCTTTAGGTCATGATTATTCACCTTCCTATCATGAATGTGATATTTAGTAGTAGAAAAAGTAAGAACAAATTAGAAGTTTTAGTTTCTCATTGTCATCTTTTAAAATTTATTTATTGCTTTGAATTTATACTTATTCTTCAGCCTGTTTGCAAACCCCAGCACTCACTGACACAAATTTCTTAACAATGCCCTTAATTTCACATCATTTTTCATATCTGCAACTAGTTGACTGATTAGTCTAAATGTTTAAAGTAACAATGATAAATCCATTGCTGTGACATAGAAAATATTGTTCTGTAATTCCAAACACATTTGCTATACCTAACCTACCAGACATCACAGTTTCTGATCACATGGCTGACGGAGCTGCCTCTCACCTAGCTGTATGCCCTGCATCTCAGGAGATTGCTGTTCCACTTACCTCTTGCCCAGGAAAATATCAAATGCATGTGAGCTTTCTAAATGTGCAATTTTACACCACTGTAGTTTAAAAAAACAAAAAAAAAAGCATAGCAGATCAGTAGTGGAACACTTGCCCAGGCATGTCAGGATGGATCTCCAGCTCCAGGGGAAAAAAAAAGAATTGTAAGTCAGAGAACATCTGAATATCAATATTATTAAACATTCATAATCTTAAACAAAAATGCAAGTAGATGGTGAGCACTGAATTAATCTTTGAATACATGATTAGTGAATGAAATGTTATAGAGGCGATGGAAGGAGGGGAGTTGGTGGACTGATGAGCAGTACTGCCCTTTCACATGCGAGCTTTGGCATATGGTTCAGGTAAGAGGGGGCGAGGGGGCAAGCAAACTTAGAAGCCATTTGCCATCTTTGATTTGAAATCTCATCATTGTGTAAACCCATTTTTTAAAGTTACTTAATTTTTTAACAATTCATGCCAAGATTTGGGTAACAAAGTTCTATCCTAGAAAGATCATTTTCCACTGTTACTATGGACAAGTAGTCTCACCCCACCTTAGAAATGGAATTGACAACCTGAATAGCAGAAATTCTCTTATGCTCTTAAGATTGCTATCTGAATTTTAGAGAAATGACTGGAAGGTGAAGAAGGCAGCGATACATTCCTTTCAAGAAATAGTCAAGGGGCCGGGGAGATGGCTCAGTGGAATAAGTGCTTCCTTGGCAGGCGCAAGGGCCTAAGTTCAATCCCTGGTTCCACAAAAAAAAAAAAAAAAAAAAAAAAAAGAAATAGTCAAGGAAGCATGAGAAAAGATTGCTTAGAAAGAGCCCATCATCAGGCAATAAATCTCCTAACAAAAAAATGCTTCATTTAAAATTGTTTTCAATTTTAGTCACACAGAAGACTTTAGTTATGGGTGGGGGGAATAATTCCCAAATCTTTGATTTACTCCTATTTGTGATATTAAGTTCAAAATCTGATCATTATAACATTATTCTCAATTAACAATATGGGAAAAATTATATTGCATAATAAAAAGCCCAAGACTTTGAGAGCCATGTGGCCGCTGTCTCTCCCATCCGTCTTGCTGTCTCTGCCACGTACCGGGATTCGGGCATAAAGCCAAGGTAATTTCCAGAAATTGGCAGGGTGCCGCCAAATGTGCAGCTGCTCCTGTCTCAACCCTTGCCTGCTAATTTTGCACAAACCACTTCCTTTTCTTGAGGCCAAGAAATTCTCAGGGCAGGGGAGGTGTGCCTCGTGGGTAGACACGGGCACCCTTGTGCTCTTGCAGATTCTGAATCCACCGCAGGGATGGCGGTGGCAGCACCTCACCGACCAACTGCCCACCCCTTATCGCGTTTCCTTTCCTTCTAATAAATATTAGTTTTGGTTTCTCATGAACTAAAAGTACCAATCCGTTTCCAGGAAGGTACCTAAACCAAATTTGGGTGGGGAGAGAAAAACTAACAGGGCAAACACAGCGCAAGCCGGCAGGATGGGTTCCCTCCGACTCCTCTCGGCAGCTCTCCACGCAGCTGAGGCAGGACGTGGGTGTGCACACAAACACAGGTAAAATTTAGGTGGTTTTTAATCCTCCTACACTCTTCTTAAATGTAGAATCGACTCTGTTCAAATCGGCTCTGATTTGAATATAGTCATGGTGATGATTTTTCTTTTTGTTCTCGTGCCTCTCAGTTTTTTTCTTTGTTGACTTGCACTGGATCTGATATTTTGGGAGCACAGAGTGAGCCTGTTTGACTGCAGGTCTTCCTTCACTCCTTGCAGCTGACCTCGCCTCTGGCAGCTCTCAGAGCCACGCTGGATCTCCCAGGCTGAGGCCTTCCTCTGCTATGTTGAGAGGTGCCGGATCACGCCTTTCGGTGGGTGCTCGTGCTGTCCTGGAAGCAGCACTAGTGCCTTAAAGTGGCACAGTGGATTTCTGTTGCTGTTGTCTCAGGAGTCATCTGGGCCACTCACTTTATTTATTTCTGTCTGAACGGACAAGCAGACTGTGGAGGAGGCAACGATGAGGAAACAGGACGCATCCCAGCTCCACCCGTTAGTTATTTTGCACAGATCAACAGTCTTAGGCCTGATTTGCGTGGGCAACAATGCCATGAATGTCCTGTTCTTCCTGGTCTCTTTAGTGTCCCACTGCGTGCGGTATCTATGATGAGATACATTGTCCGTGCCAGTAGAACTGGCCTGCTTCGCACTCGCCTTGAACTTTTCCAAGATGGGAAGAGACGACCAAACAGATGTGCTTTCCCAACTTACTGTGTGTGAGCTCACTCCAATACGATGTCATTAGACAGAGACTCTGGATAAAAATCTACAGAAATGAGATCTTACTAAGATCTGATAATACTGAGAAGTATGAAATCCAACCATCTGATGAAAAAATAAATTGCACAAAGAGACATTTGGCTGCATTTGCGGGTTTGCATGAGCTATGCTGTCTCATAGTGACTGAGAGTCCCAGTGATAGAGCAAACTGCAAGTGCCCTGTAAAGAACTCTACAAAACTGAAGATTGGATGGCATGACATCAGCTTTCTTAGAGGAGATGACACAGAGGAAGGTCAGAGAGGACGAAGACAGGAGACAGCCCAGGGGCGGCAGCTGATCAGCAAGCATCCAAAATGGAGAGATCAATAACGTCAAAGCCTGCAGATGGGAGCTCTCCCCCTAAGCTTGGCCTGCCAATGCAGTCTCTGGCCTACTTAATGAAGAAAACCACCTGAGCCCCTGTGTGGAGGCCAGGGTGACCCTTGCTGCACACTCCTCCTTAGCACTGGCTACGCATAACTTCCAGGTCATCTGCCCTCCATCCGTGCCACAATTTCTCCTGCTTTTTTTGCCGCTGGTGTTGCTCAGGTTCCTCTGGTTTCTTACCCTCTGTCACACCTCCAACTCTCAAAGTTCATCTCAGGCCCTGACTCTTGTGCTTTCACTATTGTTCTCCCTCTCTCCCAGCTCTGTGTAACGGTGTGTGTGGTCCCTTCATCACGGGGTATTGTCAGGGGCTATTTGTCTCAATGAAATCATTGATTCCTTAAGTAGCTTGGGAGCTTTGGAAGGACAGGAAGTGTGTCTCCCCAAGATCATGTGGTACAGGAAAGTGTAATTAGGAAACTACTCTAGTATTTGATCTCTTTGGGCTTCAGTTTCTCTCAGTGAAAAATAGGATTATGATTTCATTCTCTGGTTTCCTTATACAAAGAATCAAATGTTGAGAACCAATGATCACAAGTAACTTCATTTTTAACCTGTAAAGAACTCTACAAAACTGAAGGTTAGCATAACAAGTTCCATCACATTGCTAAAAAGAGCAAGGAAATTTGAGGATCTGAAATTTGCACTAGACCTTAATTCCTCCTCTCCCACTACATATATGACCTTACAAAGTTTCTTCTCTTCCAAAATGAGAAAGACACATTACACGGATTAGGCACTGGGCTGGCTTATATACTCATTTGTAGGAACCACTTGTCAAATATTTCCAAACTTTGCAGGCAGGTTGCTAAACCATTGTTAGCCTGAAATCTGCCAAGAGGGAATATTTCTATCAGGGAAGTCATCAAACACTACAAATCAAGTGATGGTTTTCTTTTGGAGAGATTTACCAGTAATAGCTGATTATGTAAACAGGGCTCTATAAGTTGTAAAACATTTTGTCTTATTTTTTATTTTAAAAAGTAATGGTATCAATTATGTTCTGTATCCACAGAATCTAGTTTGAAGCATAGCACTGTTCTTAGCATATGCATATTTAATAATGTCTTTTAAATTTAGCATGTATTATCTTGAAGTTTTGGTGTCAGAGCTAAATGAGCCCACATCTTTATCACTCTTCAAATCCCTCTCTACAAAATTTCTTTTTAAAATCAGGGAACATAAATAAAAACCTAGGTTAGTGTATAACCTCCAACTGTCTATGTCCAGAGCTGAGCTAGAAAATCTTCTGATCAAATCTTTCCTTCTGGTATTCATATCTATCACTGACATTGTCCCTCTATGCTTTATCCCACCTAAGGTATTTGAAGTCTTCCCTTCTCCCTTCTCCTCATCCACTCCCTGTCCATTCAATTGCTAGGCTTCCTAAGCCCCCTCTGAAATCTGTCCTGTTGCCTTCATTGCCAGTAGTACTGTCTTGGTTAGAACCATGATCATTTCCTTCTTGAACTCTTCTACCCAATGGACCTTCAAGCTTTTCTTTCAATCTAGCGTCAACGTCTATAGAAGTGATTTTAATTAATAAGTCGGACCAAATCACTCCCTCACTTAAATTCATGAATGGTTCTCTGTTGTTTTAAGGATAAAATCCAAAAGGTTTAATTTGTCACACAGGTTGACGTTTGCCAACCTTTCCTAAGAGTTGTCTCCTGCTGCTCCCTTCTCTGGAATGCCCAGTCTTTCTTTTTCAGTGATCCCCTCACTCACCCTTAAAGAGTCAACTCAAACAAAGACTCTTCTACGACATCTCTAGACATATTTGGTGTTATTTTCCTGAGGTCCCATGGTACTTTATACATATCTTAATACCATGTCTACCCTGTGGTTATCTTTCCTGGTCTTTTCCTGTAGGTGGTAAGCTCCTAAAAAGGAGAAGCCTATTACCATTTATTATTGCTCAGCATTTTTCACAAGTTATAGATGCTTGGAAAATATGTGAATGGCTGAATGAATGAATGCGAGTTCAGAGACTAAGATATTTTTGTTGGTTTATGAACACAAATTATTCAAAAGATATGCTTAGAAATAGAAAAAAGCTTAAATTTTGGGATCTCAGTAATGAGGTAAGAAAATAATACATAAAGCAAAAAAGTTCATTTCCAGCGCTAATCCCCAATACAGGATCCTGTAACACCCCATCATCTTCAGGATAAAATCTAAAGCTCCTTACAGTCAGCCCGTCTGTCCACGCGAGTCTTTCTCTGTGCACGTGTACGTAACCCACATCCCAGACACTTCGATTCCCTCGTCTGTCTGATCGTCTCATCCTGGTCCTGGCGTCCTTTTCCCATCCCAGTGATACCTTTTCCCTTTCTGCTACTCATGCCCTTCCCTGATAGCTGATGAATCCCTACCCTACAAATGGATCAGAAGTTACCACCTCTGAGGGCCTGCCTGAAACAATCCCTCAGGCTCTCAGAGAGCATAACTGCTTCATGATTTGTGCTGTATGATCAATCTTCATGGCCTGCTGTTTGACTTCTATGGAGTATGGCCATTTTCATACCCTGGCTTCTGGCATATTTCAAATGTTTAATTCAGAGTGAAGTAGTAAAGGGCTATTGTACATAAGTATGCAAAGAAAGCAAATCTCTGATAAGAACATACTTTGAATAACTTTTTAAATTTTATAAAAAGAGACTATATACATTATGTACATTGTTAGAGACCAAATCTGAGGCTTCCCATGAAATTTTAAGTGAATTTTTTATGAAGCCATTGCTCTTTTTAACCAAAATATCTGTGTAAGAAACTCACTGTAAGAGCTGGGCGTGGTGGCGCATGCCTGTAATCCCAGCACTCGGGAGGCTGAGGCAGGAGGATTGTTGGTGAGTTCGAGACCAGCCTGAGCTACAAAGTGAGCTTAAGGCCAGCCTGAACTGCAGTGAGACCCTGTCTCGAAAAGACAAAAAAAAAAAAAAAAAAAAAAAAAAAAAAAAAAAAAAAAAAACTCACTGTATTTTTAGGAGTACATCATCAAAAACCAAACAATAAATGAAGGATCATAGATTGATCTTCAGGTTTTGGAATCACCTCTGTGATTACCATTGTGGCTGCATTCAGGAAATATGTTTTCTTTACTCAGACACCCAGTGAGGAAGTGTAGCTCGCTGGTAGAGCACTTGCTTAACATTCATGGAGCTCTGGACTCAGTCCCAGCACTTACTTATTCACCTGCAAAATCAAACACGTTGGTGATTTTAACCTTTTCTGCTTCTTTTGGTTTCTCTAGCTCTTCTGCTTTGACCAAAGATTTACTTGAACTTGTCTCTTCAGCCTGTTCTCCTGTCTTCACCTGTGTACTAGGGAGCACTTTTCTTTACTTTTTTTTTTTTTTTTTTTTTGCCGAACTGGGAATTGAACTCAGGCCCTTGTGCTTGCCAGGGAAGCACTTATTCTACTGAGCCATCTCCCCAGCAGCACTTTTGATTTTGGCCTCATGTCATCGAGGAAGCTGTCCCAGAGCCCATCTTCCTTCTTCCTCCTGGGCCCAGTGTCTCTGTCCTGCTTGTCTACCCCTCATCCTCCTCCTCACTGCTGCTTCCTCCAGATTCCACCTTGGTGTCCTCCTCCTCTTCTAACAAGAAGCCACTTTATTGTCTCTTCTGACCAGAATGCTTTGAGCCTTTCTTTATTTCCCTTTGGTTTTCCATGTCTGCTCTTCACCATCAGCGGCATCTTTCTTCACTGATTCATTTACATCATCTTCACTATACTCTCCACCCAGCAGCAGGTAGTCTTCGTCTTCCTCCAAGGTGGAGAAGTCTTCACAATCAAACCTTTCCATGTCCCTGCTGCTCTGGGCCAGAGGGGACTGCCAGTACCACAGCAACTACTCGAAATGGCCAAGCTCTAAGGAGAGATCATACAGCTGCTGCTGTACCTAGAATGGCTCTTTAAGTGCATTTTAATGAATGCATAAATTACATATATTTACATGATACCATGTGATTTTTAATACATGTACATATACTGTATAGTATTTAACTCAGGGAAAGCATATCTGTTTCTTCAAACATTCATAATTCCTTTATGGTTAAAATATTCTAAATCCTTTCTTCTAGATTCTTTGAAATATAGAAGACACTATCATTACCTGTGGTCACCCTATAATAAGAATTTATTTCTCCTATTGAGTTGCAATTTAGTAGCCACATGACCAATCTCTCTCTCTCACTCTCTCTCTCTCTGTTCCAACTGTATTCTTCCCAACTCACCCAACCTCTGGCAACTATATTAAGGTCATCTTTTTTTATATTTTTATATTTTTGTCTTTGTGAGATAGGGTCTCACTTTGCAGGTCTAATTGCTCATTTTAAATTGGATTATTTGTTTTTATGCCTTGGACTTGAGTTCTTTACATAATTCAGGCTGGCTTTGAGGTCACTTTGAACCCAGGCTGATCTCTAACTTACAACAATCCTCCTGCCCCAGCCTCCCAAGTGCTGGGATTACAGATGTGTGCCACCATGCCCAGCTTTACTGTCATCTTCTACAAGCTCAACTACTTGAGCATCTACATATGAATGAGATCATACAATATCCAATTTTCTGTGCCTATCTTATTTCAGTTAACGTGATGTTTTCCATTTCCATATAGTTGCATATGACAGGATTGCATCCTGTTGTGGCTAAATGATATTCTGTTGTACATATATACAACATTTTCTTTATCCATTTATCTGCTGAGGCCACCTAGATTGTTGCCATTTTTTTGGTGAATAGCACTACAAGTAACATGAGAGTGCAGATGTCTCTTTCACATATTGATTTCATCTCCTTTGGATATATACCCAGTAATGGGATTGCCGGATCATATGGTAGCTTTATTTTTAAGTTTCTGAGGAATCTCTACTGTTTTTTCATACTGTCTATCCTAATTTACATTACCACCCACAGAATGGAAGTGGTCCCTTCTCACCATGTGTTGCCAGCATTTCTTCTCTTTTCTGTTTCTTTTGACAAGTATCCCTTAGGTCTAATTGCTCATTTTAAATTGGATTATTTGTTTTTATGCCTTGGACTTGGGTTCTTTACATAATTCTGAATAGCAACCTCTAATCACATATATACTTTGCAAATGTTTCTCCCATTCTGTAGATTATCTCTCCACCCTGTTGATTATTTCCTTTGCTGTGCAAAACCTTTTTAGCCCTCAGGGCAAAAGTCTGAGTCCATATCGTACTTTTCTACTATCAACATGGACTTTAGCCTATAGAGATACAGGAAGCAATCTGTGATTTATCCACCTGGTATGATAGATAGCAAGAAGTGCTACATGTGAAAAGTGGCAAAATGGGACTTGGGCCCACCTTTATGTGCTATATAACTGGTTTTATATGTGTTTACCTGAGCATCACAGAGGTTTTGATAGACCCACACTGCTCCAGAACAGTTGGGTTTGTTTTTTGTTTTTCTTTTTTTAAGTTTTCTTTTGATTTTTCTGGTAGAAATAGCCTAATTCAGTCCTGGGAAAAAACAAATTTGCAAGTTTTGGAGGAGATCAGAAGTGAATCATCAGATTACTCAGGCATGGATGAAGATGATAATCTATCATGTAAAATACATGGAACAGAAGTATGGGGCTGGGGGTGTAGCTCAGCAGCATGAAGGCCTGCCTGGAAAGTGCAGGGTCCTTCCCAGAGTTCTATCCCTGATACCAAAAAGAGAGAATCATTCACAACAGAAGTACGTTGTGGGTGTGTGATGTGATGGTGACGGTGGTGACTTTGATGCTGGTCGTGTCAGACAAAGCTCCTGTGACAGTGAAACAGAGCAAGACCTGACGATATAGACACAGAGAATACAAGCCTCCTTGGTTCAAATGATGAAGAAAACAGCAACATAAGTACATATTTGACTGGCCAAAGTGTTGCAAAATAGCCACAGAACTAAATGGAAAACCGAATGTTAGAGCTAGGTCTGAAAATATAGGAGTCTTGGCAGGGGCAAAATGCACTGGACAGAAAACCAGTGCTGTCATTCAGGGTTAGAAGTTGTAACAGATGTAATGCTACATGATGCTATGAAATACACAGAGTCTCAACTGCAAATAAAATATTCTTTATATACACATAGCCATATTTAAAGCTGTATTTAATTAGGCGTGGTGGCGCAGGCCTGTAATCCCAGCACTCAGGAGGCTGAGGCAGGAGGCTTGTTGTGAGTTTGAGACCAGCCTGAGCTACAAAGTGAGTTTAAGGCCAGCCTGAACTGCATAGTGAGACCCTGTCTCAAAAAAGACAAAAAAATAATAAATAAATAAATAAAGCTGTGTTTATTTTGACACCTCACTAGCTGAACTGAAAGTATTCATAGGTCTGCTGTCCTTAGCACAGATTTTTCATGTCAGTCGCAGGAATGTAAAAGACTTGTAGAAACACAGTGGGTCGAAATGTAACATAAACATCTATGCTCTTGGAGATGCAAAGACTTATACTTTCAATTTAGATTTGTTTTCTGGATCCCAGCTATTGGGTCCTTATTCCTGTAGTAATAAACTGGATGATGTTGTCAACAGGCTTGTTGTCCCATCTCCCAAGCTGATCAGAATGTGACACTCGTCAATTGGTTTACTGATTTCCAATGGATATCACATTTGCTAACAGAGCATGTCTTGGTTACCTTTCATTATTGAGACAAAATATCTGACACCCAGAATTAAGGAAGAAAAGGTTTATTTTGATCATGGTTTGTGGAGGTTTCAGTCCATACCTGAAATGCCAGCCTTCAGGAGGGCCCCAAAGCCAAAGGGCAAGGGCAGATGGCAACAGCTCATGGTGGAAGAAAACAGCAAAAGCAGCAAGAGCAGGAGGGAGGACCAGTGAGAGCAAGGCTCCTTCCCTCCCTTACATTGCATGCGGGCTGCCTGAACCCCGGTGAGTGCAGCATTCACACCCATAATCCCAGCATTGGGCCAGAATCAATCACAGACTCTAGAAGCTGCCCCCGAGGCTGGGTGGGGGCCATCCAGAAACAAACCAGAGCAGAGGGCAAGCTGGCCAGCACAGGAGCTGCGCACAGAAACAGCAGAAATTCCCAATGAGTTCTTGCAATTTCAGAACAGAGAATTATATAGAACAATCTTTGAATTTCAGAAAGATAGAACATTGGCCTCATGTATGGCAAAGAAAGCAAACTGCTACTGCTGATGTCAGCAGTTCACCATTATGGAAATATTGACAGGGAAACCTTGGAAAACCAGAAAACTGAAACGGAAACTTTTAACAACAAAACTAAACATAGAGTAGATGTTATTGATGAGTTATACAGCAACTATGTTTTATGCACTTAAAACACAAAAGCATTGGCCAAGGGTTCTGTTTTACTCAAGCCTAAACATATGTGACATAGTTTGGTAATTTACAAAGAAAATAACAAGTAAAAAAAAAAAATCTCAGAAAACATTTTCTTGGGCCAGGGAGATAGCTCAGTGGTCTAAAGCACCTGCTTAGGCAAGTGCGTAGGGACCACGGTTCGATTCTGAGTACCACATACCATACCAGTTCCACCCCCAAGGTGGGCTGAGCTGGCCACAAAAAAAAAAAAAAAAAAGAAAGAAATTCTTAGAGGATTGGGACTAGAGATCCTGAGAGACCATTTACAGCAGAGGAAAATAAAATGTTTCTGCCCATGGAACTATGCAAAAAAAATTATGGAGCACTCTGGTGAGCTGACAGGTGAACAGGTAGGTGCAGCATCGCAAAGACCTACTATGACAATAGGAACAGAAAAAGATGTCAATTGTGTCAAGAAAGTACAGGAAGACAAACATGTATGTACCCTCACTTTAAGCAATACTTGTGCATGGAACATGAAATTGTCACTTGTGAAGACTGCCTGAGGTGTGGCCATTGAAGCAAAGCTTATCTCTGTGGTAGACTTTGGTTTGTGTTTACATTGTAGTTCACCATAGATTTTTATTTTTGATGTTATCTTTTTGGTTTTGTAAGTAAACAACTGATGTAAAAATGTTGTTGTCTGTTCTAAGCACTCATTACTTATTGGATACTATATTTTACTGGCATCTCATTTCCCTGCTAAGTGTATGCTGTACAATGTAGTAGAAGCTCCTGACAGAAGCAAAGGGAGGTGACAAGGCTGCCACACAGCAAGAGATAGCCAAGCACACGTGCTATCAGTGTAAGCGAGATGTGTGCACAGAACCTGCAGTTGTCATGTGTGAAGACTGCCTTGGGTGTGACGGTTGAAGCAAAGCTCATTTTGGTGGTATAGTTCCATTGGTATTTTCATGGTAGTTCATATAGGAATATCTTTTAAGTTCTGTAAGCAAGTGAACCATGTGAAAATATTGGTGTCTATTCTAGATGAATAATACATATCAAGAATTTAATAATTTATTTTGTTGATGTCTTATGCTCCTGTCAGTTATGCATTATATAATATAATAAGAACCTCCTGACAAAACAGCAAGACCACTGAGATGCTAAGAATGTCTTAAAAAAAGGCCCAGAAGTCCAGCATGTGGCACATGCCTGTAATCCCAGCACTTGATGCAGAAATATTGCTGAGAATTCAAGAGCACCCTGGGTTACAAAGTGAGATCTAGACCACCCTGAACAATAGAGTGACACCCTGTCTCAAAAAGACACACACACACACACACACACACACACACACACAAAGAATGATATGTACTGTCAGTATAAAGTGTTTATGGAATGTGCTGTGGTCCTGTGTACAGACTTTAGGTAGATAAGCAAAGTGAAGATTATTTTCCTATAGAGTGTTCTCGGTATTTTCATTGTAGTTCATATGTAAATTTATTTCTGATTTTTGTTTAGGATTTTCACACCCAAATCTAGTTAATGTTGAAAATTTTGGTGCTTTTCTTGAGACAAGGTCTCCCTGTGCAGTTTGGGCCAGCCTTGTGTTCCCTTTTGTAGCACCCAGGCTGGTCTCGAACTTGCGATGCTCCTTCTCTCTCAGCCTCCTGGGTGCTGGGATTCCAGAATTGCGTCACTACATCTGATTCCTTGATGTTTTTTTATAAACCCAATAAATATTAAAACATCAATTCTTTATTTTTGTGATTTTTCCCTGTTAAGCACTCATTATTTAATATAATAAAACTCATAAAATTAAAATTAATGATTACCAATAGAAATATTTTTAAGAATAAACTCAGGTCTGGCAGACCCACATCTATGTGCCTTGATTACCGAATCAGTCTTACACTGGAAAGGCTAGTTACTTTGTGTGTGTACCTACTAGTACAGAATTCCTAGAATGCCTTGAAAAATCACAACAAAATAAATTTCTTCCAGATTTAACCACCTAAAATTAACTGCTGTTGATTCTTTGGTTTTATCTCTCTAAGCTTTTTTATCTTTATTTATGTATTTGGTACAGGGTCTTGCTACACAGCTCACGCTCATAGTGATCCTCCTATCTCAGCCTCCCCAGCCCTGGGATTACAGGCACACCCAGTCTCAGTGGCCGGTGCAGCATGTAGTACCAGAGATCAAACCCAGGCCCTTGCACTTGCCAGGCAGGCACGTAGACTGCCAACCTACTTCCCAAGCCCCTCTAAGCTGTTTTCTTTTATGTGCTTATGTATCCTTTCAAATAAATTTAGTAGTACACATTTGCTCATATTAGTACTCTATTACAACATCATTTTTCACTGCTATACAGTATTTCATCCTGTGGAACAAACTTCAGCTCAACCTTTCACATCTTTTCAATGTTTTCATGATCAAAGCAGAGGTGCACAGAGTAGGTGCCCGACAAAGTGGCTCACGCCCTTCTCTTGCTTTCCCAGGTTTTCGTGCCCTCTCCTGCACCAGACCTCCGCTCTGCCTATCCTCTGAGTGTTGTCTCAGCACCTCGGTCATACTCATGGCACCATGGCCAGCCCTCAGGAGCACCTGAGCTGCTCCTCCTCTCCACACTTACCCTTGAGTGACAACAAAGCCTTCAATGTCCTGCAAGATGAGCTCGCAGCTATGGGGAACCGCCCCTCACTCAGGCTTCCGGAGGACCAGCAGGAAAAGGGCGCTGTGCGAACAGAGCTCATTGAGAGCTCGGGCAGCCCCGTTGCCACCACAGTGTTGACCAGCGTAAGCGAAGACTCCAGGGACCAGTTTGAGAATAGTGTTCTTCAGCTAAGGGAACAAGATGAGCCAGAGACTGCCGTATCTCAGGGGCACAGCAGCACCGTGGAAGGAGAGAACACCAGTGCAGCCGAAGACATCAAGATTCGGTTCAGCAGGTCCGGCGGCGGCGGCGGCAGCGGCAGCGGCAGCGGCGGGTTTCTCGAAGGACTGTTTGGATGCTTGCGGCCCGTGTGGAATATCATTGGGAAGGCATATTCCACCGATTACAAGTTGCAGCAGCAAGGTAAGCTAACATGTGGACCCACAAGATGTTCCTTGTATAACATACACTATCGCCATCCCCACCACGACCTCCGCTACTAACTAGATAATCTTTGACTTGTGGGTAAATTGAAAAGCTAGACCAATTGACTACCCATCCTTTTCGACCTGAACGGAACAGATTCACATTTGCTGAATCTTTTTTTGGCTAGAGCCCATCTTTTGTGGTTGCTCGGCAGTTGTGCAGTCTAATGGGTATCCACAGTAGACTATATACAAGATAGTCTAAGAGTTCTAAGAAGAAAGTATCAGAGCTCCTGTTTATTTATTTATTTTTGTCTTTTTGAGACAGGGTCTCACTGTGCAGTTCAGGCTGGCCTTAAGCTCACTTTGTAGTTCAGGCTGGTCTTGAACTCATAGCAATCCTCCTGCCTCAGCCTCCTGAGTGCTGGGATTACAGGCATGTGCCACCACACCCGGCTCAGAGCTCCTGTTTATCTCATCATTTTCATGCCTGTCTTCAGATAGAGCAGGTATTCCAATATAGTTGTGTAGGTATATAAGTTACAAATAAATTGCATTACGAGTTTATGCTTACATTTTTTATCGGTAGCCTCTATATATTTACTTATAGTAATGTGCAGTCCAAATTGCGGGTGGAAGTGGCACAGCTGCAGTACCAGCTACTCAGAGGAAGGGGCCAAAGGATCACTTGGGCCCAGGAATCTGAGGCCAGCGTGGCCACACAGTGAGGCCACTTCTTAATCAAAGCTTGGTGGCCAGTGGACTAATTCAGAACTAGGAAGAAGTCACATGGTGATGCCCTAGAGGATGGTAGAACTCCTAATTAGAATAAAAAAGTATTACTATTTTATACTAAAGATATAGAAGCTCACATTTTGAAATATTTAACCAATCCAGAGAAACACATTACTTCCAGGCTCCATACCTGTTCAAGTAGTAGAATTTTAACTTCCATCATGTGTAACAGATACTTCAGTCCAAGTTATTGTGGTCTTAAGTTAGAAGGGACACATAGCCTACTGTTCTTTACAGCTTAATTTTGTCTAAAAAACATTTTTATAACAAAAGTTATAATTTATAACATATTGAAAAGGCAACTTCCCCCAGGAAAGTTAAAATAACCAGTCTTCAGTCTCTTGAAAGTATCTACCTCTAAATTTAAGAACGTCAATGGGACAGTTGCCACCCAGTGGGAGAGCTCTTGTCTGGCACGCACCGGCACTTTGTTTGAGCTCTAGTACCGAAAGGTAGAGAAGAATAAATGATGTTGTCTATTTGTGTATGTGTACATGCTTTTAAAAAAATTGAATCATACTGTTTTTTAACATTTTTTCCACTTTCTATTGGGAGTATTTTCCATTTCTTAACCATAACATCATTAATTAGCACCATCATTTTAGTGACTTACATAATCCTAAATTGTCCAAATGTGCCAATATTTATTTAAGCAATTTCCTACTGCTAGATTAGGTGTTTGTATTTTTAGTGATAAAAAACACATTGCAATGAAACTTTGCCTAATACTTTTTTGCACACATCTTTTTTTTTCCTTGATATCAGGGATTGAACTCACGACACTGCACTTGCCGGGCAAGCGTTTAAGCCGCTGAGTTCTCTCCCTAGCTTACATATGCCTTTGATTAGTCCTAAAATTCCTAGGTGAGTTGGATTGAAAAGGTGCATTCTCTTTAAGGCTTTTAATATGTAGAATAGTGGCATTATTTAAATGATTCAATTGTTTGTTTTTCTTTAATTCTCTCATCAAGAAATTCTGAAAGGAAAAAATATAGACCAAAAGTGAGATTATGTTGTCTGTTTTGTAACTGAATTTTCAACTTTGTGAACCTCCCTTTAAAACTCCTTCATCTCTTTTATTTGAGATTATTGACAACTTTTCCAGAGCAGTCTGTTGACTTCAATCACATTAACCCCTCTTGTCATGTATTCTATTTTTTCTGTTTCTGAAGTATGCTCTCTTAAGCTGTGTACCGGCATCCTACACTTATTCCCCATAAACATATTGGGGCTTACTGGTAAATTTAAGGCTTCCTGGAAATTAAAGTTGTTCCTTGTCACACATGTGTTAAACAGTATTATTCCTTTAAAAAATAGAAATAAGAAATATTTTTTGCTGGGCGTGGTGGTGCAGACCTATATCCCAGCACTTGGGAGGCTGAGGCAGGAGGATTGTTGTGAGTTTGAGACCAGCCTGAGCTACAAAGTGAGCTTAAGGCCAGCCTGAACTGCACAGTGAGACCCTGTCTCAAAAAAGACAAAAAAAAAAAAAAAAAAAGAAAAGAAATACTTTATCCCACAATCCATTCTTAATAGCCATATTTTAATTTATTGTCTTTTAAAAGTTTCCTATTTTCTGCTTATACACACAACTCACATGTATTTATTTATGTAATAAACTGCATTTGGTTTTTAGGGTCTTGCCTATTCTCATGTTTATTTGGGGCATAATTTGGAAGTCTCAATATCCAAAGGCAGCAGATTTATAAACAGAGGCCAGTGGGTCTACTAACAGGAGTCTTCATTTGTTTGTTGTTCTAAAAATTTGCATTTAATTTGTCTCCCAGTAGATCATGTGATTTTAGAAAGGCTTCTTTCAGGAATAATTAAGGAACAGATCTAGTCAGCTTAAGACTTACAAGGGTTCGGCAGATGCCCACTCTTCAGCAGATTGCAGGGTATCCTGCTGAGGGCTGGTGTTGCTTTGGTCTGACAAGAGATTTGCCAGCCAGAAACTGAATGTAGTGTTTTCCTTGTCGGTTCTGGGATCAGGGCACTAATCTCTAATCCTGCCTTGCAGCCCATCAGAGGATAACATATGTAACAAACAGATGTGTCCCTACATTTGGTGTTCATGAGGAAATTTCACTAGATTTTTAAAATTTTAACGATGTCCTCGTTTCTCCTGGGTAATGTAAATAGTGAAGGTCGTGCAGGTTATTGAAAGCTTGTGTTGCCACTGGTGTTCAGTCTCAGAGCAGGCATTTTTATTCCCAAGTATGAATAAATAAAGGAGAAGTTTCACCTTAGCATGGGTGAACATGAGGGTTTTTCTCAGGCCTAGAGGTCATTAAAAAATATATAGTGGTCATTAAAGTAAATATAGTGATGAATAAAAGATAAAAGCTGGAGAATGGTACCAGTGGGACAGACATAAATGCAGTGAAATAGCCAACCCTCAAAAGAGTACAGCTTTGTCCACCTTCATTGCTTCCCACCTTCTCGCACTGTCCACCCCTTGGCTACCTCCTAAGTGTAGGCAACCAGGAGACAAGTTGGAAAAACTAAACTTATGTCACTGAGGTTGCCCTCTGCCAATTAGCTCTACCAGGAAGACCGGCAGAGACACATGGAAGTACTACTTTCTTTATTTTAAACTTTGTAATTTTGAATTATCAATGCCACACCCCTTACTTTTTCCTGGGTGATTAAGGCTTGGCTGAATGTAGCTGAATGACAGACATGAGCCACTGCTGATAGAAGAGAATTTTATTCTTTATTATCATACTTTGAACAGTTGATACCTAAATGCCAAATGCACTTGTTGTTTATTCTTTAATAATCCACTTATTTCTCATTTTATAAAGATGTTGAATAATAGACACTGTTTTCTTAAAATACAGTAATTGCAATGTAAGTATTACAAAGCTGTATGAAAAGAGATTATTTAATATAACACTATGGAATCACTCGATGGTAAGATGGTTAAAAATTCATTTATATTTGTCCTCACACATACATCAAAATAAACTCCAGATGTATATAAAGGTCAATTTTTTAAAAAATAAACTACAGATAATTTTTAAAAATTAGATTAGGCAATGGAGCAAATGACAAAATAAATGGTAAATTATATAAAATAGTTAGTTCCGATATACTAAACCTAGAAAAAAAAAAAGGCCTGTTGAAATACTTTCTTCACTTGTATCAGAGAAAGAGAGAAAAAGAACTTCTTCAAATTTATAAAAACTATGAGTCCCTACTAGATATTGGCCAAGGAGATTTCCACAATTAATAGAAAGCAAATATATTAAACAAGCGTGAAGAAAATATTCTGTATTGCAGAGCAACTAGTGCAGACTTATAAAAGACTTAGTTAAGTTAGAACTCAAAAGCAACTGATAAATCGCTAGCAGACATATATGATAAGAGCAAAATCTCCATACTTCACCACCATCAACAAAAACTAGGAAAATCTAGGCATTTTACTCTTTAACCCAGGAAGTGGATTTGAGGAGACAGTGTAAAGAAAAATGATAAAGAATTCATAATACATGAATCAAGTTGAAAATTTTAGAAAAAGACACCCAACATTTAGAGTAGTTTGAGTAGTCGTATTAAAAATTAAGCTAACTAGGACTTTTATAAAGTTATTTAAAGACACATTGTCTCGAAATTGAGTAATAATATTTTATTCAGCCCCCAGAATGGTCAAAATGACACAGCTTTTAGTTCTTCATGGCAAATCATCCAATAAGAGAAATTCTTTTATAGTGTGTTAGTGATATCTGTGTGCTACAGGAATAAGCCTGTGGGAATAAAAGTGAGACTTCACAAGCCATTTCATAGTTTTCATAGATGCCCTAAATCTATTCAAAACAGTCACACCCATAACTTGCTGCTTCCTCCCAAGTCTCACTTCGTGTCACTCGTTTCTTTGGAGACTTCATATTTGTGAGCTAAGTAAGTAGCCTACCAATATCAGAAGGCTTTGCTTTCAGATAGCATCTGCTCATTTTCAGTAGAGCAGAAGCTCTTAACGCTGCTCTTGTCAGAGGAATGGAGTGAATGCCCATGCTATAAAACACATTTGCTCTAATTAATTTTCTGCTCCATGTAGTATGAGGGTCGACTTTTAGTCACTATGATGAGAGACCACATTCTACTAGGAATCTGATGAGCTGTTGCTGCAGTTTTCTGCTCTTGCTGCTGCGTTCAAGATTGGGATGCCTCCAGAGTCCACTCAGCGTTATTTCCTGTTCTGCAGACAGTGACCTTTTAGTATCCTGATGAGAGTCTCTCATAACCTTCAGTGGTGTCCTCACCTGCTCCTCAGTCTGTGGGGATGCTGGCTCTTTGGTGTCCAGTTCTTCCCTATGCTAATGCTCTGGTAAGAAGAAGGACAAAGAGGAGGCCTGCTCAGTTGCATTATTACCTTTCATGAGATTATAAGTAATTATTGAGTGAATTTTTAAGTGCTGTATTTCAAAATAAAATTCACTATAAAATGGTATAGGCTTACAGTAAAAAAAAAAAAGGAAAATTAATATAGAAAAGGAGGGAAAATCAGAACATGAATCACAAATAGTGTCACTTAGAAAGGGCTGGTCAAATAGCTCAGCAGATTAAAGTGCCTGCAAGCAGGTGCAGGGGTAAGGGGTTCGATCCTGGGGTGCGCTGAGAAGGCAATTGAGACCAGGTGTGGTGGCATGAACCTGTAGTCCCAGCACTTGGGAGGCTGTAAACAGGAGAATCACTATGAATCCAATCTAGTAGTGAGACTCTGAACATCCTGTAGATCCTTCCCTAAAATACAAAAAGAAAAATAAAAAAAAAGAAATGACTCCTGTTAAATTTTGGTGCAAAAATAAAGCAAATTCTGAAGGAAAAGAAAAACTCAAAAACCTTGCACATTGTGCATAGTAAGTCATGCTCCACTCAGTAACTTCATGAAAGGCAGGGTACTAGGGAAAAGATACTCCCTGGAAATGCCAGGCTCTGTTCTGTCACTTTGGAGCCCATTTCTGTCGTTTATAGCCATAGGACCTTGGGTAACTCACTTAGGCACCCTACACCTAGTTTCCTAAACTTTAAATACTATATTATAATCAGGCCAGACTTGCAGGGCTGTTGTAGGGTGAAACATACAGTACACATGAAGCCCTGGGCTGGTGCATGCTGGGAGCCCTCAGAAGGCAAATTGTAGCATAAGTATTAGGCATAGTGAGGTTCTTGGAAGAATGTTGTTGCAAGGCTTCACTGAGCATCTGTACTGGAAACTCACAAAGAAATAAGACACCTATAAAGGTGATGGGGTGGGAAGAGTGGTACTAAGACGATAGAAAAGTTAGCTGAACATGCAAGCTTAAGGTGAGGAGGTGGGATTGGAGGTGTGGTCGACTGTGGGCAGAGAGTATAACGGAGCCCTCTCCAGTCTATTGACTTCAGTGATTAAAACCAAGGGTGTGCGCTGATATATCACTGTGTGATCTCTAGTTCCAAGGCCTGTAGAAAGATTGTATCTGGTGGGGGGAGTCAGAAGATGGGGTCACTCCAGGGGACGATGACCTTAGTACCTGCAGCATGACTTTGTAGAATGCTCCTCAGCAGATTCCAAGATCTTACATGCCTGCTTCCCCCCGTGCACCCAGATACTTGGGAAGTGCCGTTCGAGGAGATCTCCGAGCTCCAGTGGCTCGGTAGCGGCGCCCAGGGAGCCGTCTTCCTGGGCAAATTTCGAGCAGAAGAGGTGGCCATCAAGAAAGTGAGAGAACAGAACGAGACAGATATCAAGCATCTGAGGAAGCTGAAGCACCCGAACATCATCGCATTCAAGTAAGTCAAGGTTGTTTTTCTTTTCTTCTTTTTTTTTTTTTTTTTTTTTTAAGAAATAGAGATGTTTTCTTTCCCCAAACATACGCACATAAGTTTCCTATTTGAAAGATATTTTAGGGCTCTTAAAAGACTTATCATCATGCAAACTGCTTGGGGACACTACTAAAGAGTGATTAGATAGATGCACAGGGATATATACCTGTAATCCCAGTACTCTAAGAAGCTTGGGCAGCAGTACTGCAAATTCAAGCTCAGGCTGGACAACTTAGTAAGACTCTGTCTCAAAATTTTGAAAAGAAAATTAAAAACAGCTGGAAAAGGGGAGAGTAGTGACATGCACCTGTAATCCCAGCATTCAGGAGACAGAGGCAGGAGGACTGCCATGAGTTCTGGGCCAGCCTGGGCTACACAGTGCGTTCAAGGCCAGCAAGACCCTGCCTCAAAAAAAAAAAAAAAAAAAAAACCTTGTGCTTGGCAGGCAGGCATTCGTGCCGCTGATCTATATTCCTAGCAGTAAAATTATTGATGCTACTAAGTTCTGTTATATTTCTTTCACCAAATATTTCTTTCCAGGAGTATACAAACGTATCTTTCTAGTTAGACTGTTGTTTACACAACATTGATCAGAACCCTAGGAGAAGGAATGTCAGAGGTAATCTGTGGAAGTCACCAAGTCCAGAAATGCTGAGCTCTAACTGTGTGCGGTCTCTTCCTTTTGCACTACCTCCTTTCCTCCCTCCCTCCTGCGCCAGCCCTCAAATATTGCCAGAGGCCTGCACAAATGAATAGTTAGTGGTTTTAGAGGAGAAAAGATAAAGAGTAGTGGGAATTACAGTCCTGAAAGAGAATGCAGGTTTAGAAACAGCTTCAGGCAAATTTGATATACATTTTTCATTCCTGAGAAAACGGTTTACCTGATGAGGCAGTAGTTAAAAAAGATGAAATGTCCTGTGAATTCCCCTTCCCTAAGCTGGGAGCCACTTTTCCTTGGCCTCAAAGGAGGTGTTTCCTCTTATAACACCATCATTATAAAGCTCAAAATGTCATGTCATAAGTCTTAGTTGGAATCATATTGCTAAAGTTAGAAAAATACATCTTGGGTATGGGTTTAATAGAATAGATTTAAATGAGTACTGACACAGTGGACCAGGTTTTGATCCCTGTTGTTCCATGCCAGGCCCACCCCTGAGGTGCGCTGTGACAGCGATTGAGACTGGGAGTGGGGGTGATGCCTGTAATCCCAAGCGCCTGGGAGGCTGAAAACAGGAGAATCACTACAAGTCTGATCTATGTAGTGAGACCCTGTAGACCCAGTACTAAACATACTAAATACACACCAAAAATAAATAAATACTGAAGCCAATTTAATTCCTTACAAGATCTTGATGGAAGGGAAAAGAGGCATTTAACTGGGATACCAAACAGGGAGGAAGCATTCAGACCTGTTTCCTCGTGGGAAGGACCCTCATTCAGCAGACATGAGCGAGCTTGGGTGCCTGGTGCAGTACTCTCATTGCTTGCTCTAGTGTGGCTAAAAGGCAGTGAGACTAAATGAACGCTATAGAAGCCAATTAGAATTTGTCCAAAGATGGTAAATTGCAAAAGATAATGGGAAGATTGTTTTCAGGATATGTGCTGAGAAGAGACCCTCTTCTTTCCTTCGTCTTAGTGCTCTGAGATAGTCACACTTTCTGCATGCCAGGCCCTCCTAAGTGGAAGAAAAACCCCTGAACTTTAAAGCTGAGATCATTAGGTGGCAACTAAGAGCTGGTATTCTCCAGACAGCATGTAGGAGCGAGGTGAGGAGTCTTCCAGGAGGGTGCCCTGGACAGAAGAAAGTAGGATGTTCCCTAGAAGGGGATGGATGAGTGAGAAGCTTTATTTTTTCCTTCCTTGTCTGTGCTTCTGTTTTCCTCCTCAGTGTTCCTGCCCTACCTCTCCTGACAATCTTACCTCCACGTCTAGTTTTCAGCATTGCTGAGTGAGCATGGCAGGGCTAGCACCCAGCTCGTTAAGCCAATGATACTTGAATAGTCTTTACCTCTACATAGAAAACAATAGCAAGACTGTGTCCCTGGCCCGTTACACCACCCTCTTGGGGCATTGTGCAGTGTCGTGTTTGCAGCCATCTGTGCCCTGTGTGGTTAGCCAAGAACTCACATCCAGGACTGTCTGGAAGATACGGGCATGAGGAGATTTTTAACGGCACCCTAGACAGTCATTTCTGGGCTTCCAGCTTCTTTTGAAGTTCAGAGGACCCATGTACAGAAAAGGAAGCACAAGACAAGAATACTATTTTTCCTTCCTTTTAAGTAATCTTTTAAGAAAACCCAACCTGACTGTTCCTAATGAAATTCAGTGTGAAGGAAAGAAAAGGTAGCAATTAGAATTAAGTGATTATTAAGCTGTTATTTATAGGTGCTAAGAAGCCTTGTCATAGTACAGAGCTGCTAGAATAATTGCTTCTCATTTCATTCGTAAGTCAAGAGAGATGAAAAGTTTATAACCTATCACTCTTAGAATCTTTCTGTATTTGTGTTACAAGTTAAAACATAAATATGATGTTGAATACTTTTAAACGAATATTTATCTTGATATTCTTGAGCACATTACATTATTCCTTCCCTGTTTATTACTTCTCTGCAATGATAACTAACTTATTTGTAGTTTCTCTGTTCTTGTAACTACACTGAGTTTTTATAAAAATCCAATAGCAGATACTCGAAAACTTCCATTGAAAATCAAGATGAGGGGCTGACCGGATAGCTAAGTGAACTAAAAGTACCTGCTTAGACAGAACGCAGTGGCCAGGATTCAATCTCCGGTGTGCTCTGCTGGCCTCACCCCCAAGGTGTGCTAAGACAGTGACTGAGACTGGGTGAGGTGGCACACACCTGGAATCCTAGCTCTTGGGAGGCTGAAAACAGGAGGATCACTAAGAGTTGGATCTATGTAGTGAGACCCCGTAAACCATATAGACCCTGTACCAAATAAAAAGGAAGGAAGGAAGGAAGGAAGGGAAGGAGGGAGGGAGGGAGGGAGGGAGAGAGAGAGAGAGAGAGAGAGAGAGAGAGAGAGAGAGAGAGAGAGAGAGAGAGAGAGAAAAGAAAGAAAGAAAGAAAGAAAGAAAGAAAGAAAGAAAGAAAGAAAGAAAGAAAGAAAGAAAGAAAGAAAGAAAGAAAGAAAGAAAGAGAGAGAAAGAAAGAAAA
>PVKA01020732.1:0-39879 GCA_004027165.1 Ctenomys sociabilis
TTAAGACCTAGATAGATCAAGACTTATATAGCAACACATGAACTTTATATTTCCTATGTGGTCAGTGAAATCCTCTCAGGGTTTATCTTGTAGTCCTGTACATTATTCTGTAGTTCCTTAGTCTGTGTCATCCATGTGGATGAGTTATGGCCAATGCTTGACCAGTTTGCTCTCTGTGAGAGCTTGAGAGAAAGTTTTCTCTCCATGTGACTCTCCCTAGGCACACTTTAGAACTTCAATCTTTCCTCTGTAGCTCCATAATCTCCTTGTTCAGAAAATTTGGAGCTCACCTGAGTTTCATGATGTTGCAGTACAGGTTCTCCTATGTCCTGAGTCTTTTTATTACTTTTATAATATAGGGCATCAGGTTTTTTTGGGGGGGAGCTTCTATTTCTCCTTTCCTAGTAGAATAATCATTTCTTTTCAGGTGTAGGCATGTATGTCCAAGTTATGCATAAGGCAATAAGGAAACATTTTTATACTGGGTTCAGGACCCTCTGGACAAACCTAGTCCAGATATCCATTTAATCTTCACTCTCTGGCTACTAGACTACTGTATGATTTAGAACCCTTCAGCATTTCAGATCCAGTACTCAGTATATACTGTAAATCTGAAAAATGTCCATTTTTCCAAAAACAAATCAAGCTAATAAGTAGCTATAGTTTACTTTGGGAAAGGAAAAAGAGAAAGCACTGATAGAAACTTTTTGGAAATATGTTCAAGATTGTTCCCACATAAACCCTGCATCCCTTTCAAAGGGTTCTGGGTTTATGAATCAGCTCATATGTGATAATTGAGTGACATCATGCTTTTCTACAGTGATGATAAAGAACAGATTTTTATCACAAGACTACCACGACCAATTAGCCACTACAAAAGCTCTGTGAATCATATTATGTTTATGGTTTTTCCAGCCCTGCTACTCATTAAAATAACCCTGCATACATTGCTTCAGTTTACTGCTGACATCACTGATGAAAGAATCAACTATTCTCAAAGGATTCAAAGAAACCTTTTCAATATTAGTGTCACTTATCGTCTGCAGAAATGGGTCACTAGAAGGCTTTTCAAGAGTGTGGATGCTTCCTTCACTGATGTAATTTTCCAAGTCTTGGGGAAAGAAGTGTCTAATGGACCCACTAAAGAGAGTTAAAATGGGGATGATTTACTTGAAACAGTCACCTATAGGATTCACTGCCCGTGTCAACACTATGCAGCCCCAGGGCTTATTCACAAGCCTGCCTCTCTCTTCAACACAGAGCTCCTCCGAAGGCAGGGACAGCTTCCTGTCCATTTTCAATCGTCAGCTCTAGGCTCAACACCAGAATCCTCAGAATGTGGGAAGTCAGTCAATGGCATGGCTATGGACAAACTTCTTTTATGGTAGGACAAGAATTTGTCAGGTTTCTTAATCCTTTCACGTATTCTTTCATGCCTAGAGAGTCCTATAAACAAAAGTTTGCTAAATGATCTGCTCAACATTTGTTATTCTGTTGGGTGCATCTCTCCATTCTGTTCTCTTGGCTCTAGCCTCACCTTCCATCCACGTACCTTCCACCAATATTCCTTGAAAATTTAACAAATATTTCTTTCTTTCCTCTGATACTTGTCCCAGTCATTTGAGTATGTAATTAGAAAGTACTGGCATGCTCTGTATTTATCAGTATAGATTTATCAACCATTACAAAGATTATTAAGCTCTGTAAAATCTGTAACAGTACCTGTGCTAGGTTATACAAAGCCAGTTTTTGTAATGAATTAAATATTAAGTAATAAAAAATGAGGATGACTTGATCACACTTAATAAATCTCAAGAGTCTTGTCTCCTGGACCTGTGGTTTTTTTCCTTTCTCTCTAGTTTATAAGGAAGTTGTAGCATCTCACTTTTTTAAAAACATAGGCAGTGCTGGCCAGATAGTTCAACAGATTAAAGTGCCTGCTTAGACAGATGCAGGAGCCAGAGGTTCAATCCCCCAGCCTGCTGTGCAGGCCCACCCCTGGGTGTACTGAGATGGAGACTGAGACTGGGTGTGGTGGTGTACATCTGTAATCCCAGCACTGGGGAGGCTAAAAACAGGAGAACCACAATAAGTCCAAGAGGGAGATCCTGTAACAACCAGTTACAGTAAAAAAGAAAGAAAGAAAAAACTTTGATAGCAGTAAGCTCTGGTAAGAGTTCTTGAAGATAATAAACTTTGTCCTGCAAGAAAATTACTCTCATGGGTGTCATTAATAGTCCTTTGACAAGAGGAGGTTAATGTCTACCAGCCAGGAGGAGAGGCCTCTAGTGACAATGATGGTGTGGCTCATGGTTCAGGTTACACATCTTTACCAATGTTTACCGAACACTCCAAAATTGATTGTTTTATTCTGTCTAGATTAATGCTTCAACATAAGAGGCTTATCAAAGTTGTGAATATAGGCAGGGCCTCATGGTCCTCGTCTCAGTCTAAAAAGTTTATATTTGTAATCCCAAAGATTATTGGAATCCCACCAAGGTAATTCCAATCTACCATTTACAGTGCAACCCATAGGAAGAATAAAGACATTAAATCTGATTTATAAGTATGGTGAGACAAAGGGTCCTAAATTCAGCTACAGAGATGGCTTTCCAGAACAAAGGCCTCGAACCAGGGCCAAATCCAGGTTTTATTCAGTCATGAAGGAGGAATGGCTTGAGAAAAATGGTAGAATTTCAGGAAGTAGGTGAGTACTGTGAACTGAGCCAGAGAGAAGGTCTTCATTCACCTCTGTCGTATGCACAGTAATTTGCATTATACTATTGAGACAGTCTAATATTTTGTTGTCCAGTGCTTCAGCTCTAACGTGTAGTCTTTCAAGCTTCAGGAAGTCATAGCCTCTATCTTGAAGCTGGATCCCAACCAATAGCATGGAGCATTGGCTCTTCCTCCTGTCTCAACCCAGCTCATACTAAAAAGCAGCAGGTGTGGGTTATCACATCCCATCCCCAAAGACTACCACCAGCACCTCAGCTAGACCAATATGCATTCCTTAAAGCCTACTGAAGGGCTAAGGAAAAGTCTTAGTCAGCTCTGTAAATATTAATAAATGGAAACAGGGTCAGGCACAGGCAAAGTGAAAACAGCTATTCTTCTTTCAAGGAGAATTGCTTAGGTGGTCCTCCACAGTGAATTCCCTCAGTTTGTGATTTGATTTCCTCTGCTATAAAGCTGCTTTATTAAAAATCTCAACTGTGCAGCTGCAGAAATAAGGATTCTATTGCAGCAGTTACAAAAGCTGACTAGTTTCCTCATTTTGCTATTACTTGTAATTTTTTAAACAAAATTTTAATAAGATTTGCTCTCTATATTTCACATTCTACAGTCACAGATACTGCAACTCATAATATTTTATTAACATAATGCATGCCAAAAATTAAATTAAATATTGCATGGTTTCCTAAATCCTTAACTTCTTTAACAACTCATCTCTGATAACTATGAGTTAAATGTTTTTAATGTAAAAGGTTTAGAATATAAATACAAAAAGTACACATCATAAATGACCAATCTGGTGAGTTTTCATAAAGTTGATTTCATACCTTTATTTCAAGAAAGAAGACATTATCAAGGTAGCATGGTCATTCATGCCTTGCCTTTTGAAGTTAAAAGGCTTAACTCTATCTTGAATCTTAAACCCATACATTAGGTTTTCACATTTTAAAATCCTATATAAATTAAGTATGCACATACTAAAATTATTTTCATGCTCAGGGCAAATTCTATTTATCTTGCTAATTTTTACTTATGATTTTTGTATTAATGTGCATGAGGAAGATTGTTTTTCATTTTACTATATTTTGTTATCACTCCAAAATTTTTCTGGGATTTATAAGATGAATTGCAAATAGTTCCTCTCTTTTTCTGTTATTTGGAAGGTTTGAATTAAACTAACATTTTTTTCCAAAAACATCTGCAAGAATTACCCAGCAAAGCAATCCTATATTAGACTTTTTCTGTGGTTTTAATAATAGATCTAATCAATTTAAAAATAGAGATTTTCTGTGCTGACCATAACAAATTGACACAAATTTGAGGACTTTGAACAATAGAAATTTATTCCCTCATAGTTTTGGAGGCCAGAAAGTGAGAAGTCCATGTGACATCACAACCGCACATCCTTCCAGGTCAGGCCTTGCTGGCCTTCCTTCCTGGATTTAAGGCTCACTCAGGTAACCCAGTATGACACCATGTAGTGGATTTCTAACTGGTGGTCAACTTACTGCACCCAGCTGAATAAATCTAGCATGGTGCTGGGTATGGGAGGCTCACCTGAGGGTTGTTGCCAGAAGCATACAAGGTAGAACAAGAGAAACTGCTGGAATGCTTTTTGGGATGCTGCTTGGAGAAGCTGTTGGAGCTGTTGGAAGCTGCTAGTTCTCTTGGGCTGTTATGCTGGAGGACCTTGTCATGCTGGCTTTCCTGATGAATGTTGGAGGAGCTCTGGTCCTCATCACTTCCTGGCTCTGGAGGGGAAGACAGTGCACTGTTCAGCTTCATGGAGAAGCTTGTCATTGGCTTTCTTAATGGAACTCACAGCTTTCCTCATCACTGGGGGAGCTCAGGACCTCACTCTTGCTGAGGATGACAGTGGCACTTTTGGCAGAGCTCTAGTGTTTACTTTGAGCATTGCTTCCTGACTCCAGTTCAGCTCCCTCAGCCCGTTAGCACAGATCCTTCATCCCTCTGGTGTAGACTTTCTAGCTTCCACCATTTATCTTTGGGCACTTTTCTGCACTTCTTGAGTGATTCATTATAAAATAATACTATAAAACATGTCCTGTACTATACTGTTTGCCTTGCAAAAACACCAAGCATCACACACCTCAAAATTCTTAATGAACTACACTTATCAAAGACCTATTCTAAATAATACCACATTCACAGATTGCAGGTGGACATATTTTTTCTGAAAGGGTTACCATTGAACGTACTGCATAGGACTAATCAGATTTCTTATGTATCATGATTTTACAGGCTTGTTAAATTCCTACAGCTTCAGTAAATTGTACTTTTAAGAAAAATTTCCATTTTTTTCAAGAGTTCAAAACACATGGCTATAAAATCATTAATATTTCAGTGTCTACAAACATTATTTTATTGATTTTGGTTTTATAAATTTCTACTTGTTTATTTCTCTTGATATTTTATTATTTTGCTGCTTTTTCTAATCTTGATATAAAAACCATAAGTTGTTGATTCTGTTTTTTTTTTTTTTTTAATTTTGCAGAACTGGGGGTTGAAGTCACGCCCTTATGTTTGCCTGGCAAGCACTTATTCTATTGAGCCATCTCCCTGGCCCTGCTTCTGGTCTTGTAAAATTTTCTAAAGTGTGCAATTAAGGCTATGCATTTTCCTTGAACTAATCTAACATTTTCCCCTCAATTTAAATATAGTGCATATTAATCATTTCAGTTTCAAAGTATCTTAAATTTGAATTACCATTTGTTCTTGGACCCATGTGTTTTAGATATACATTATTGAACATCAAAGATTCTAGTTAATTATCCTTTTATATTTTTAGTATTTTCTTCTAGCTTTTGATTCCTGTGCTCTGAGTACACACTTTGATTTCATTGCTATAAATTTTTGAAGTTTGCTTAATGATCAGACATTTTACTTTAGTAATTCTATGTGCATTTTAAATTAATATAGGGCTGTCCAGACAGCTCAGGGGTCTAAAGTGCCTTCTTACCCAGGCACAGGGGCCAGGCTTCAATTCCTGGAACCCTGTGCTGGCCCTCCCCCCAGGGCACACTGAAACTACCATTGAGACTGGGCATGGTGGTGTGTGCCTGAATTTTTGTGCTTGGGAGGCTGAAAACAGAAGCATCACTATGAATCTGATATTTGTAGTGAAACTCTGTAGACCCTGTACTAAATACATAAAAATAAATTAATAAAATTAATATATTTTCATTGTGAACTGTAGTATCTGTTACATGTCATTTAGATGAAATTTTTTATCATTGAGCATATATATATATATATATATATATATATATATTTCTATTTTTTAATCCATTTTTTGTAAGCTACTGAAAATAATGTCAAAGCCCTACAAACAAATGTGTATTTTTCTGGTTTCCTTTTCATTTCTGTTGATTTTCATCTTATATTTACATCCAAGATATTGTATTCTTTCTTTTTTTATTTAAGAGATCAGTTCTCAGTTTATTGTTGTCTCTTTGAAGGTAAATCACTAGACCACGAAAAGGGTGTCACTTTGGTCGCTGTGCACAGGCATCATCTAATCTGTTGAGCACTGAAATAGAGAAGGGATGATAAAGGGTGAATTCACTCCATCTGGTCCAGCTGGTATGACTGACATTGGACTTAGTGGCTAGCTTGTAATCACAGCATTTGGGGGTGAACACAGGAGATCACTAAGAGTCTGATCTCTATGTGAGACGCTGTAGACCTTGTGCTAAAATACATAAAAATAAATAAATAACTTAAGTATAAAAGATAACATGGCTTTTAATGATGGTCTTAAATGTTTTATTTCATTTTTGTGAATCTAGTGTGACCTTGCTTATATGTTTGAAATTTGATTTATTCTATTTGGAGTTTATTAAGTTTCTTGAATGAAGAGACTGAAATGTTAAAATATTTCATACATAAGTTTTGGAAAAATATTGGCCATTATTTATTCAAATACTGCCTCCTTCTCTCCATCTACAATCATTCCTTTGAGCTCCAATTTTACCTGCGTGTATTGTGTGTTGGATTTGTCATGCTGTCTTATACATCTGTACATCTCTACTAGTTCTGTTCCTTTTATATGTATTTTGATTTAGATGTTTTCATTAATGTCTTATCCACTTCACTAATCTTGCTTTTTACTATGTCTAACCAGCTACTAAACCTAATAATTTTTTAAAAATTATACCTTTTATTTCAGTTCCAGAACAAATATTAAATTTTTTCACACTTTTATATTTCCATTCTTCATTTACTTTTCTCATCCCATGAACTTTAATTGTTTTCTTAAAGATATTAGTAATAGGCAACTCTAAAATTTCACTCACTTTGAGTGGTTTAAAGGTCCTTTTGTAAGGTTTTTAGCAAGTCTTTTATTTGAGTGTCAACCTTACATGCAAATTTTACATTTCAACTCCTGGATTTAATCTTTCTGCCTGGTATGTGCCAGTAGCTGATTCTTTCTATAATGTAAGAATTCCATAGATTACAGCTAAATGATCAGCCCACAGTTGGTGTTCTGGATGTTCAGTTTGCAACTCAAAGCCTGATGCCTTTTAAATTCTAATCATTAGTTATAAACTTTAATCATTACCTTGAAAAACTGTTGAAAGCTCTGCTCCACTTTATCAAATTCTTAAAGGGAACAATCACAATTGAGTAGGAAATCCCAAATTTTATTCTGATTTCTCTGTTCATTCTGACCCATATTAAGTAATATTGTTACTTAATTAGATAGTATGGGTGCTCTATAATTTCTCTTGCCAAATGGCAACCCATTAAATGCTTCCAATGGAGCCAATAGAGGGTGCTATAAATCTAGGGTAGCAGGTGCTATGAATAAAAACTGAGATGAGTATGCTACATACCTAGAGGGAGGAGACACTACTGGAGGATGATAAAAGAAGTTTGCTTTATGCACGCATACTGTTTTTTCTCATTCCTGCCAATGGCTCCCCATGTTTCTGTTCTCATCTTCCTCTCTCCGCCGCCTCCTTCTTTCTCCCTGCAAAAAGATTTTATTTGGTCCAAGGCTGGGAGCTGTCCCAGGTGATTAAAACACTGCTTAGTGAATGAAGTCAGAGGTTTGGGCCAAAGCCCTAATGCAGGACTTGCAGAGGAGTTCTTCAAAGTTGCTGGGCTCCTGGGCCTTTCCAATAAGCATGAAAGTGACAGGCTCACTTCTTGACATCAACCATAGCGGTTCATTTTGGCCAGCTGTTGAATCAGTTTGCAGTGTTTCAACACTGGAAAGAACTGGTCTCATGTGCCGCTAGAGATACCAGAACCACCCAGCTGTCACCGTCTTCTCAGAAGTTGGGGTTATAAACCCAGAGAAACACTCCTTGGACACAGAGGCTTTAGCACCATTAGAGTTTTTTCAGAATCCCAAATTGCAGTGCCCAAGAGTCCTCGCTCTAAGTTTTTACAGTTCACTAATCGTAATCTCTTCTATCTATGCTATCAAGTCTTAGGGGCCAGTAGTTGCTTACTACTATTATTATCTATGCTATGTATTGATGTCATTTTTTTGCCTTTCAGATCTTTAGGGCTACATGCATAAGCGTACAATTAAAATAATTAATATAATTTCTGTTTCCTGACTCTGACTAATATAAAATGTATTATTGATTTGTGGACATGATTTTATGTTCAGGAAGATCTAAAGGATCTATGGAAACGCTACTATTATTATCAAATGATTTTAGCATAGTCATAAGCTATCTGGTCAAAATACAAGAACCATTTTATGTTTACATGCTAGCATTAAAAATGGGAAGTGTGAAAAATCCACATGTAACAGCATGGGAAAATACTCAGGCATGAATTTAACAACTATTTGGAAATCTGTGCAATGAAGGTTATAGAACATCCTAATAGGAATTAAAGATTCAAATAAATCAAAAGACCTACTTTGGTAGTTTTGAAATATACCTACAAATTTGCAGATATCAACCTCTCTTTTCTGGCAATAGCTCCTAACTTTTCTTCTTTAGATAGTCAAGTAGACCTGTAGACTATCCTACAAAGTGAAGAACTCAGGCCTCTGCCAGTACCCAGTGAAGAATTGAAGATTTTTGTCAATAGACTGGACTTTTGTCCAGTCCATGAAGCCTATAGGTGTCTTCATTCTTAGCTAGCTGACATGCTCAATACAACCTCCTGAGAGACCGTAAGTGAGACCATCTGATAAGTTGGCATTATCCCTTCATCATCTGAATGTTGGTATTCATCAAGATTTAACTTTAACTTTTTTATCTATGTATCACCCTAGATAAAGCCATCTATTATCTTCACTTTTACCTGTATTATAGAAAACTATGCTTTGTAATGTAGATTTTTCCTAATAATGTAATTGCCTACCAAAAATATTCTCATAAATTTTTCAGAAGATAATAAATAGAACATCCTAAATGACTCATCTCCCTATCCCTTGACTTCTTCACATGGTTTTCTTTAATTCCAAGAATAATGCAATGTCTACCTCATTTCCCAATCCTGAAATTCGAATACATTTTATGTGCTTACTTTCTACTTGCCAGCCATTTCCAGTCTTAGTTCTTCATCTCTGTCCCTGCTGCACAGACTTTATTGTGATTTCTTTGCCTTATCTCTAGTCTTCTCCCACTCCAGTCTTTACCTACTAGATACCTTGTCTTATAAGTATAAATCTGAAACATCTCTGCTATCAATCTTCCAATGATTTCCAACTACCCAAGGCAAGCTCCTCACGTTGGAATTCAAGAACTGGTCTGATCAGGTCTGGTCCAGTCCCTGAATGTCTATCTAGGAAGAATGAGCTACCTCTTCCATGAGCTTGCTATATTGTCTACATAGACTTACCTCACTGCACACTGCTTCATCTTCCTACTACACTTTTCCCAATTTGTCCATCTGATAGACTCCTATGTGGACTATGAACTGCTTCTAGGAAGCAGCTCTCTTGATAATTCATCATTAATTGGTTCTGCTTTGTGAGCATCTCCATATTTCTATCATTACCATTAGCAGCAACTACTATGCAGTTGAACTCTGCCTCAGGCCTACACTGCAAATTCCTTAAAAGCAGCATCATGACATATACATTTAAGTAGTGACCAAAGTGCTTGGTACATAATAGGTGCTCTAAATTATTTGTTGAATTAATTCTATGCAGATCTCTAACAAGAGCATGCTCTTTCACAAATAAGCAATAGCTCATATGGCTTGATTATGTTCAACAATAGCTCACTGACGTCTATACCAACTGCTGGTTTCTGAGGATGCAGAGAAATGGGAATCAGTCCTTGCCTACATGGAGTCTAGTGTGTAGAATCTTCCAGAGTCCTCCTGCACCCTGCTGAGATCATGGCTTCCTGCTCTCTGGGTTACCTTGCTTCCTCTCTTCCCATGTTCTTGTGGTTTGTTGAATTTTGTGCTAATCTAAATTCCTCATGAACACGTTTCATCACCTGCTCACTGATCCATGGCCTGTTCTTTATACTGAATTGCATTTTAAAGGTCCCTGGCTTGATTTTTCTGATTCTATTGCTGACTGCTGTGAAATGACCCCTGTCCTAAATAACTATCATTCATGTTTCCCCTAAAAAATACAATGTACCTACAGTGCTAATGCAAATAAGCCTCGTGTCATATTCTCAAATATGGTCAATCCAAGACCAGTAGACCAGAAATGGCCTACCTCTCATTGTCGTATGCTGCCAGATGCAGCACACTGGAATACTTCTTTCCTCTGAGGTGGGAACTGAGTCAGAGGCCACCTGTGTGGCCTTCCTTGCTTACCAGTCCTGAGCGGCCAATAATTAATTTAAGCTGAAAGTAAGTACTCCCTTGTTAATAGTAGTTTTTCTGCACTTTCCTCCGTCAGCTCTGGAGACATACTGTTGAGTGTGATGTATGAGTCCTGGCGCAGACTGAAACCTGAGATGGGCAACAAGACAAAGACAGGGAGAGGATGCTCTGTGCTTCCTAATGAATTTATGGGCTCCATACTCTGATCTGAAGTGTCCCAGAGAAATGTTCTTGGAGAGCAGCATCCCTGGCTGCAAAGAAGCCCAAGCCAAAATCATTTTCTTTGACTTTGAATTTATCTTATCTGCCTGCATTTTAAAACAACTGACCCTGCGCTAAGAAGATGGAAGCAGAGAAGCAATGGAGAGGCCTGTGGGAAGGGTCCTGTTCCCAGAGAACTAGATATTTTCTCTTTCTTCTTTCTTTCTTTCTTTCTTTCTTTCTTTCTTTCTTTCTTTCTTTCTTTCTTTCTTTCTTTCTTTCTTCTTTCTTTCTCATTAGTTATAAAACCAAGCTAATTGAACATATTTCAATATATAACCGGACTGTGTATTTCTGCTGGTCTATGGAAAGAAGTCTCCTTTTCTCAATTGATTGAACTTTTTCTCTGCTTAATTTCTTATACAGTTCCTTTTTTTCCTTCTTTTTCCAATTTTATGTGTGTATATTGGATAATATGAACAACTAGTTGGAAGACACTATGTTTTGGAGCAAATACTGTGCAGTTCATATTGCCTTGTTAAGTGAAATTCTGTGTCACTATAACTTTTTTGTTTTAAATTTAATTTGAACTCTCTTTAAAAATAAAATAATTAAATAAACAAATATTTTGGGGAAACATACACTTCTACAGTAATATTGTGGAAGTGAAGCCTACCTTTTTCTCCTAAAGCATGCTGCAGGCAAACTCAGACTTCCAGAATCCCCACGACCTCCTGCTCCTCTCCATCTCCACCAATCTATTGGAGCGGGGGTTGTTTGCCCCCAGAAACCTCAACAAAGATAAATATGACTAATATTGTGACTGGTTCTCTCTTATAGAGAGTTCTATGAAACCCAGGTTTTCGTTAATAACCATAGACTGTGATTAGAAGGATTCTAAAATGGGATTTGAGATTGCTCCACAAAATATAATTGAAAAATTACTATGCTAAACATTATTTCCTACCCAATGTGAAGCTGTTTTAAAACACGTTTTAGAGTTAAAGCTTTGTTTTTTTTCTTCTTTTTTTTTTTTTTTTTTTTTTTCAATTAATGCCCTCCAGCACCAAACCGTGCAAGAAACATAGTGTCAGTTTACTTACCGTTTCAGGGAAACTGTATATTGTGGCGATGGTGGACATCTTAGCAACAGGGCATTAGAAAATTATTATGAGATTTAGGCACAGGTTAGGTCTTTTTCTTCTAAGAATTTATTGAAGTAAAAGCAACGAGATTTAGAGACTTTCAAATAAGGAGAACTGGCTTGGAGGCTCACAACTTGTAATTTCAAAACTCTGGAAAGCTGAGGCAGAAGGATAACAAGTTCCCTCCAGCCTTGAAAATTTAATAATTTAGCAGAACCTTTTTGAAAATAAAAACTAAAGGCTGGAGATATAGTTAATTGAAAATATCCTTGGGCTTAACCCTCTTTCAGTACCACACACAAAAAATTAGATGGAGCTATGAAGATGGCTCCTCAGTCTACAGACTTACCTGTCAAGCACAAGGACCCGGTTTGATTCCTGGTACAACATACAATGCTGCCCCTCACTGATCCAGGCACTGAAACTGGGTGTGATGGTGTACCCCTATAATCCCAGCTCTGGGGATGCCGAGACAGGGGGATCGCTGCGAGTCTGTGCTGCATAGTAAGACTCTGTAACAAACAAATAAATAATAAAATAAATTTTAAAAATTAAGAAGAGAAAATTCTATTTCCATTTGCCAAAGAAAAATACTAGAAATCTAGTTTGAAAGTTAAATGAATGCAGACCAAGCCAAAAAAGATGTTTTGAGATGCAGTTTACAAAATTATTTTAAAAGTATAAGTAGATTGTTGCATAGAATGTGATAGGACTACTTCTGCATATCTACACTTTCATGTTATTGTATTTTCACCTGTGATGATATTTTGATAAGTTGGATACTTATTTTTAATAATGTTTTTGGAAAAATGAGAAAGCTTCATAACTATCCTCATGTGACTCTAGAGTTTTCAATAAGACATGACATATATATGTATACTAAAACTACAAGAAAATCTTATTTGGTATGAAGAAGTTTGAATAGTATACTTTGTCATAGAAATCCAAGGTTTAGAGCAGTGAATTCTGAGACAAAACACAAACAAAAGTTGAAAACTGAGACAACTAAAGAATACTAGAAAATAACTTATAAAGTCTAGTAACTAGAAAAAAAAATCTTTCCTTTGAGCTTATTCCTCTGAATGTTTTATTTTTCAATGTCAATTTGTTCATATACACTTGGCCTTAGTTTGTAAATTAAAAATTGTTTGAAAGTCAGGTAGAGACTAGACTGATAATAAGACAAATTATGAAAGTAAAGCAAATGGAAAAACCCAAGTGAATACTGTGGACACTTCTAGACTAAACTGATCAAGAAAAATGTATGGAACACAGTGAATGTTACATTTACAACTGACAGGTTGCTTCTTAAATGTTTAAATTTGAAGTTGAAGGGGTCCTCAAAGACTCCTGAAATCACTCAAGGCTATGTGAATAGAACAAATTGTTACTCCTGAGAATTTTTGCAAAATGCTTGACAGCACTCGCTTAGAAACTATTTCCAACCTCTAAATCGATCCATTTTTAAACTTGGCAAAGCACCTCATCATTGTGGGACAAGAAATGATTATTTCTTATATACTGAAATCTCCCTTCATGGAACAATCTTACAATTTCTGTGCAGCAACTGTAGTCTTCTTCGGAGCCATTTAAAAATGACCTCAGACATGAACTGTCTACCATGTATTTCCACATGAAAGCACCGCCCCAGCAAAAATTCAGTTTGTCTGAGTAAGTTTGGAAAGAATACATTTAGTCTTTGAATGAGGTCCTCGGGAGGCTGACGAATTAAGTTGAGCTACTTTTGTCATCAACCACTAGCATGTCCCTTTATAGACTTTTTTTAATGTCTGGGTGAAAAATAAGTGAGACATTATAATAACCATGTCCTGAAAGGCTGTTTTAAAACTTTCTGTACACTATGAAAATGTTTTTCAAGTTATATGTAAATTCATGAAGTTGTACTACTTGATTACAAAATAACTACACATATATGATTCTATATAGCATCAAAATGATTTTACTTTCATTTTAAAGAGAACTCTAAAGATACACATCAAATGGCTGCACACATTGAACATGGAAACGGTGGTATTTCCATTATGCTATATTTCAGACAGTACTCCAGTTAGCAGATTTCTGTGCTTCTCTAAACTCAGATTGGCCATATTTTCTCCAGACTTTCTAGGGATCTAGAGACAGAAATTTTTAAGCTTGTTGACAGTCTAGTCCTCTCTAACTTGGAGTTACAGCTTCATGAGCTGAAGATGTGCAGGTGAGAGAAAAGTTTTTCTTATGGAATGGATTCAAGATGTCCATTGAGACTAACATACTAAAGGCTTTGTTGTGAGATGCTGAGCTTTTATTTTTTTTCCATAATTTTATTGAATAACAAATAGCAATGAGACAGTTTCAAATCAAATTAGTAGGACAAATTCAATAATTAATACATTGCATATTGTTTTCTTAGTGGTTATTTGGTGTACAAGGTGCAGAAATGATACTCTATTTACAAAAACTAGTAGAGAATATCCCTCCATTCATTGAATTAAGAGAATGTAGCTGTATATCTATCTTAACTATTTTGAATGAAGAGATACAAATGCTCATTCATTTGTATCACCTTTTTCTGTTTAGTTTTGTCGTTGGAATATTATAGGTGTGTGAATTCAGCAAAAGATTTCAAAATAGTCCATAATAGCATTGGGTTTTGCATATGTCTGGCAATGTCAGAAGTTGTGACTTGAGTCTTTTACAGTTCAGCATATTAATATGGCTTTACTTCTTCCTTTGTTTTTTTAAGGAAAAATGTTTATTTGATAAAAAAGCTTTTGTCGGAGAGGGACAGAAGGGGGACTGATCGGGTTGCCCCTGGCTTTACTTCTTATGCTTCATTTTTATACTTTTCTGCTGTGTGGTTAAAGCAAGACCTATGAACAAGAATTGTAGCTTTTGTATCTGATTAAGGTCAGTCAAATCCCCTCAGAATTTATCCTGAGTCTCTGTACTGCAGTTTGTAGATCCATTGTCTGTGACAGCCATGAATAAGTCACAGCCATTGCTTGAACAATTTGCTTTCTGTGAAAGCCTGAGAAAGTGTTTTCTCTGCATGCAACTCTCCTTAGGCACCCTCTACATCACTGATCATTTTCCTCTGTGGCCCCATAACCTCCTTAATCAGAAAGTTTGGGACACAACTGAGTTGCATGATGTTACAGTACAGGTTCTCCTATGCCCTGAGTCTTAATTGACACTGAAAGGGTAGGCCAAAATGATGTCCTTGTGGCCCTCCTTTCTTGCTAATTCTTAGTCTTCAAAATTAGGTTGTTAACCCTCCAGAAGAGAAGCTTATTGTTATTACCGGACAACCTAGGCTGTTGAGCTTAACCTCACTATCTGTCTGAATATCAAACATTTTCAGTTAACATGGAACAGGTATTTTTCATCAGATATTGATATGTTAAACTTTAAGCCCCTACAAAATATAATGTTAAAAATTTAAAAAATTAAAATATATTTTAAAAATAAGAATAAACAATTATATATGTTTACACATAAGTTTAGAAATCTAACCATATACAGCATTGTAGCAGGACAGTCCCACAACACTCCTTTTCCTGTCTCCTGCCTTCATTCACTGATCCCCTCCTTTTTAAACAAACACCTACCTAAGAGACAGGACAGCAGCAGCCGGCATGTGATGACAAGCAACACTTATTCAGAAGACCAGAATGGTAGGCACTCCAAACGTGAACCTACTATTACAAATTGCCATCTTCAGTGCAGTTGCTTAGTTCACAGGTATCAGCATATATGCTTACGCAGGGTGAAATTCCTTCCAATTAACTGCTAGATTCGAAATTCTTCTGAAGATTCTCAGGATCATTGCCTCACCCATCTTGCACATATAACTGGATGGCTTTGCCTCTGTCGTGTTTCCTAGCACTTCTTCCTCTCTCTTTTTTTTCTCTCTCTTCATTGTCTAGTCTTCAAGTTCTTGCTTTCCTTTTAATTGTGTTATACCTTTCTAATTGTAATTCTTCTTTTAAGTTCTTCAACTAGGGAGACTATATGATATTCACACGTGTGTCTGGTTTTTTTCATTTATGAATATATGTTCAAGTGGCATCCACTTAAATATGAAGGCTTTGGGCCGGGAACATGGCTCAGTGGAAGAAGTGCTTCCCTGGCAAGTGCAAGGACCTCAGTTCAAACCCGGTTCTGAAAAAAAAAATCATCTTAAATATGAAGGCTTCAAGTTTATCATTCTTTATAGCTGAGTACTACACCATTTTATAAAAATACCACAACTTCTTCATCCATTCCTCAGGTGATGGACATCTTGGTTATTTCCAATATTTGACCATCACAAATTAGGCTGCTGTCAACATAGGTACACACATATCACTATGATATGATGTTTTCAGATACTCCGGGAAAATTCCCAGTCGGGAGAGCTGGCTAGAGTGGGATTTCCAGTCCTAGTTTTTTAAAGTCTCCACAATGATTTTCATAATGGTTGCACCAATCTACATTCCTACCAGCAGTGGAGAAGGATTCTGTTTTCCCCACAGCCTCTCCAACTTTTGTTGTTAGTTGATTTCTTTATGATAGTCATTCTTTCTGGGGTGAGATGGCATCCTAGTGTTTTAATTTGCATTTCATGATGGCCTGTGATGTGGAGCATTTTTTCATATATCTAATTTCTTCCTCTGAGAGGTATGTATTCACCTCAAATGCCTGTTTCTGAAATGAGTCTTTAACTTTAAGGGCCCTAATGTGTTTTAGTTCTTTATAAATTATAGAGAGCAGACCTTTGTCTGAACACTTATTTGTCAAGATTTTTTCCAAATTTGTGGGTTGTCTTTTCACTTTGTTAATAACTTCCTTTGATGTGCAAAACTTCTCAATAAGAGGAGGTCCCAGTTGTTTATTCTTTCAAGTGTTAACCATGAGATCTCATTTTTGTTCATGAACTCTTTGCCTACCCCTACGTCTTCAAGAGTTCCTCCTATTTTTTCTTCCAGGAGATTGAGTGTTTCTGTTTTAATTGTTTAGTTCTTTAATCCATTTTGACTCTTGTTTAGTGCATGGTGATAGATCTGGGTCAAGTTTTAGGTTTTGGCATATGGAGAGCCAGTTTTTCCTCACCATTTGTTAAAGAGACTATGTTTCTTCCAGTAAGTATGTTTGGCCCCTTTGTCAAAGATAATGTGGCTGAGTGTGTCTGTAGAGGATTCAGCATCTTCTAATCTACTCCATTGATCTCCAGATCTATTTTGTTGCCAGTATGATGCTGATTTTGTCATAGTAGGTTTGTAGTATAGTTTCAAGTCAGGGATTGCAATACCTCCTGCCCTGTCTTTGTTGCCCAGGATTGCTTTTGCCATTCTAGGTCTTTTCTGGTTCCAAATAAATTTTAGGAATGATTTCTCTATGTCCATTAGATATGATGTTGGTACATTGATAGGGATTGCATTAAATCTGGACAACAAATTTGGGAGTGTGGCCATCTTCATGATATTGGTTCTTCCTATCCAGGATGAGGGAATATATTTCCATATTCTGAAATCCTCTACAATCTCTTTTAATACTACTGTAATTTTCATTGAAAAGATCTTTGACTTCTTTAGTTAGATTAATTCCAAGGTATTTCATTTTTCTCAGTGCTTTTCTAAAAGGTAGTGTTTCTATAGTTTCCCTTTCAGTGTGCTTGTTACCTGTGTAGAGAAATGCTATTGACTTCTGAGTACTGACTTTGTATCCTGCTATGCTACTGAATCTGTGTATTAATTCTAGTAGTTCCTTGGCAGAGTCTTTTGGATATTCCAAATAAAGTATCATGTCACCTGCAAATAATGATAATTTAACTTCTTCTTTCCCTAGTCTTATTCTTTTTATTTCTCTCTCTTGTCTAATGGCTCTAGCCAAAGATTCCAGAACTATATTGAATAGGAGGGGTGATAGAGGACATCCTTGTCTTGTACCAGATATAAGAGTAAAAGAATTTAAGTTTTTCCCCATTTAGAATTACATTAGCCATTGAGTTTTCATAAATGGCTTTTATACTGTATTACATTTATAGATTTTTGAATATTGAACCATCCTTGCATCCATGGAATGAATCCTACCTGGTCATGGTGTATTGTCTTCCTGATGATTTGTTGTATTCTATTTGCTAGAATTTTATTGATGATTTTTGCATCTATGTTCATGAGGGAGATTGGCCTGTAGTTCTCCTTTTTAGTTGCATCTCTTATTGGTTTTGATATCAGCATAATACTTGCCTCCAGGAATGATTTTGGGAGGATTGCTTCCTTTTCAATTTCATTGAAGAGTTTGAGGAGTATAGTATATCCTCCATAAATTTGTTTCAGAATTCAGCTGTGAATCCATCAGGATGTGGACTTTACTTTGTTGGTAGGTTTTTTTATTACATTTCAGATATCCTTGACTATTATTGGGTTATTGAGTGTTGTTATATCTTCTTGATTCAGTTTTGGTAATGTGTACCTTTCAAGGAATCTGTCCATTTCTTCTATGTCTTCTATTCTGTGAGCATAAATATTCTCAAAGTAGCTATTGATAATCTGAATTTCCATGGGTCTGTGGCAATTATACCCTTTGTATTCTTTATTGCTTATATTTGAATTTTTTCTTTCCTCTTTTTGATGAGGGTAGCTAGGGGCTTCTCGATTTTATTTAGTCTTTTGAAGAACCAGCTTTTTATTTGCTAATTCTTTGAACTGTTTTCTTCATCTCAATTGAATTAATTTTTGCTGTAATCTTTATGATTTCTTCCCAATTTTGGGCTCTGGGTTTGATTTGCTCTTCCTTTTCTAGATGTTGGAGGTGCAGCTATAGGGTGTTTTTATTTGTTCCCATTCTGTTTTCCTCATGTGTGAGTTCACAGGTATAAATTTCCCTTTGAGAACTGCTTTCCTTGCACCCCATAAGTCCAATAAGTCATGCTTGAATTTTCATTGAAATGTATATATTGTTGAGTTTATTGCTTAATATCATCTGTGACCCATTGCTTGCTGAATAGGATGTTGTTTAATTTCCATGTATTTAGGTTTTTTTCTGTTGATTATTTCCAGTTTCCTTGCACTATAGTTAGATAATATTCATGGGACAATTTCTATTTTCTTCCATATACTTAAGCATGACCTATGGACTAGTATGTGGTCTATTTTATAAAATGACTCATGTGTAGCTAAAAAATATGTATTTAGTTGTTTGGGTGCAATACTCTGTATATGCCCACCAGGTCCATTTGTTCCAAGTTCTGGTTCATTTCTGCTACTTCTTTGGTAATTTTTTGTCTGCTTGACCTATCTTTTTCGGATAAGAGGGCGTTAAGGTCTCCTCTTAAGCTTGTGGCATTTGATGTTGGATTTTTCATGCCCATGAAGATTTGTGTTATATAGTTGGATGCTCCCATGTTTGTTGTGAACATATTTATGAGTGTTATCTCTTCCTCTTGAATTTTTCCCTAACCAATATATAATGGCCTTCTTTATTTCCTTTGATCATTCCTGGTTTGAAGTTGAGACTGTCTGAGAACAGGATTGCTACCCCTGCATTGTTCTGACATGTTGGGGCATGTAGTATTGTTTTCCATCCTGTGAATTTTTTAATGAGTTAAAAATGTGTTTCTTGTACACTATATATATATATATATATATATATATATATATATATATATATATATTATATATATATATACATACCACTGAACCATCTCCCCATCCCTGACAACATATTGTTGGATATTTTTTTCCTAATCCACTGTGCCAGTCTATTTTTCTTAGTTGGTGAATTGAATCCATTTACATTGATGGTTATAATGGAGATATATTGGCTTTCAATAGACATGTTATTTGCCTGCTATTTTTACTCTATTTTGTCCTGTGTTTAATTGTTTGCCCCATTTAGTGGGTTCCTTTTGTCCTCTTTCATGGAGTTCTGATCATTTTGATCCCTCTCTAGAACTTCTGTCAGTATTGTGTAGGGTTGGCTTTGTCAGCATGAAATGCTTTAGTTGTTATTTGTCAGGGAAGTATTTCTCCTCTCCGTCAAACTTGAAAGAGTTTGGCAGCATATGGTTGTCTGGGCTGGAATTTGTTTTCATAGAGGGCTTGAAGTACTCTGTTCCAGACTCTTCTTACCTTCATGGTTTGTACAGAGAATTCTGCCATAATTGTGCTGGGTTTTCCTTTGAATATGATCTTCTTCTTTTCTCTAGCAGCTTTCAGTATATTATTCTTGTGCTGAATTTCTGGGATCTTGACTATTATATGTCTCGGTGTGTTTTTAATTGGGCTGAGGTTACTTGGCATTCTGTATGCTTCAGTTACCTGGATGTCAGATTGTTTCCTCATATTTGGGAAGCTTTCTGCTATTACTTCTGCCCATATTTTTTAATGTCATTTGTATTGATTCCTTCTTTCTCATTGATGCCTATTAGCCACACATTGTTCATCATTGCATTGTCTTGCAAGTGATGAATTATTCTTCCCTGCATCCTAGTTGTTTTTAAGAGATCATTTCTTACCTTTTCACTAGCTGCACTAGCATCTTCAAGATATGAAACTCTGTCTTTACTTTCACTCAAATGGTTTTGCAAGCTTGTGATTGAGATGTTAAGTTCTTTTGTATCTCTTTGACTCCACTTCATACGATCTTTTTCTTTCCTGTATTACTCATTCGAGGAATCCGTCATTTTTCTAATCCCTATTTTTTATCAATGTCTTCTTTAGAAGCAGTTATTAATTATTTTACTGCAGTTTTTTCATACAGGCTTTCCTCCTTATGTTTCTGTATTTGATCCTTTACTTCAGATGGTATGAATTTAGTTTTCTTTTTTATTTCAGAAATTAATTTTACTCTGAGTTTCTCTATAACTTTATGCTGCTGCTTATTTACTTCCAACGCTATTAATTCATATATTACAGCTGAGTTAGTGTCCTCTGCACTTGTTCTGGGTGAGCACTGGGTTCCTCCATATGTTTCTGCATTTGATTCTTCAGATGCTATTAATTCTGAGATTTCTTTTTTATTTCTGATTTGAGTTCCTCTATACATTTCTGCAATTGTTTCTTTATTTCAGACACTATTGATTCATTGATTTCAGCTGTGTGATTCCCAATTTGTTGTGTGCTAATGTCCTCTGCACTTGTTATGGGTGGGCTTGGGGTCTGAGATTCCATTTTGCTTCTTCTCATTTTCATTTTGTATAGCACTGTCTTCTGACCTTTGTTGTAGAGCTTTGGCATAGTTATAACCTTACCTCCTACTGAAATTCAGATGTAGATCTAGAAAGTTTGAATTTGGGCCGGCGGTATAGCTCAGCGGACTAAGCGCTTGCTTAGGTAAGCGCAGGGACCAGTGTTCGATCTTTGGTTCCCCCAGCCGCGCCGGCCCCGCCTTCGGGTGCGCTGAGCCGGCGATGCAGTCCGGGCGCGGTGGCGCGCGCCTGTAATCCCAGCACATGGGAGGCAAAAAGCAGGAAGATCGCTATGAATGTGGGCTGCATGCATAGTGAGACCCTGCACCAAAAAAATAGAAAAAAAAAAAAAAAGAAAGAAAGTTTGAATTTATCCAGTTGTCTCTGGCTTGAGTCTGACTGCTGTGCTCAGCTCCTTCCTGCTGCAGTCCTTGGCAGTGAACCTGCTGTGACCCTCTGGCAAGATGTTCTGCTACTTCACTAGCTGGGTGTTTCTGTCCTCTACTCTCTCTGCACGGACTAAAGCTGCAGAGTTTCATACTAGGCCTGTATGCCAGGCCTCAGCTGCATCTGAAGGGGACTAGGGGGCTAGGGGAGGGGGGAAGCTCTCCCACACACTTTCTTAGTCTGGGCTAGGGCTGGATCTGGGTGTCCTGATAATGTAGCAGAAGTTTTTACTCACTCGGAGGGCATGGAGTGGGGTTAGAGTGGTGCTGGGTGCATCCCAAGGGCGCGGAAAAGGGTCTCACTCACGCGGTGGGTTTGGTCCGGAGAGGTCCAGCTGGCACAGGTTAGCCCAAAGCTCTCCCACACACTCTCCTGGCCTGGGCTAGGGCTGGATCAGATGCTGAGCTTTTAGCAAAAGTGATTGGATCATGAAAGGTCTATTTTTATTGAGTAGTTTAGTCCATTGATGAGACTGCAATGCTGTGGTATTTTTGGGAGGTCATGGATAGAAGTAAGACCTAGTTGAGGGGTGTAAATCATGAGGCTGTGATGCTGGAGACCTTGTCAATGCCAGAGCCAGGCCCCTTTCTGTGCTGCTTTCCTCCATCTGTCTGTCTGTTGCTTTTGGTTTCTGTCTCTCTGTCTCTGTGTGTCTCTGTCTCTGTCTTTTTGTCTCTATGTCTCTCAGTTTCTCTCTGTTTCTATCTGTCTGCCTGCCTGCCTGCCTGTCTGTCTCTCTCTCTTTCCCTCCTTCTGTCTGTGTGCATGTGTGTGTGTGCATGCGTGTGTGTGTGTGTGTGTGTGTGTGTGTGTGTGTGTCCATCTGTCTGTCGATGTCTCTCTGTCTGTCCTGGTTGCCAAAATGTAAGCTCCTGGTAACCATGTTGCCCTGCAATATCCCAGGCCCATAACAGTGGATTCTGCCAAATGTAGGTTGAAACCATGGGCCAAAATAAGCCTTTCCTATTTTAAAATTGATTTTCTTGTATATTTTATCACAGTGACAAACAGCTGACTAAAAAGCTACAGGAGTGTCTCACTGTTCTCTTTGATGACAACATCCTTCTGCTACTTGTTTCATGGCTTTCACATTTATACATGATCTAAGTTTATCATTCTAGCCCATATTTCTCCTCAGAATGGACAGCCCTAAATCCAGCTTTTGTATCAACTTCTTCACAAGAATGCTGTAAGCTTATTTCAAACTCAACCATCCGCAGTGCTCAGTTCACATTGATTTCCTCTTAACTGAAACCTCCTCCAATGCACACACCTCAGAGAAAGTTCTCATTTCCATTCAATTATGCAAACCAGAAATTTAGGTCTTATTTTCCCCTTCCCTCTCACCACTCTCCCACAGCTGATCTATCACCAATCAATATGTGCAACTTTGCCCTCTAAATAACTCTCGAACCCATCCTGCACCCTGTTGTCTATCTCTACAGTGGTGTAAGTCACCATGCATAGGAGTGAATTACCATCCCCTGGGGAGCATGGTAGAAATGTGACCCAGTGGGTCTTCATTTCTACCTGGTGTCTCATTCCCAGATATTTCTTTAGCTCTTTTCTTCCTGGCTGTTATGGCTGGAGTAGTGTTTCCTCTACCAGGCTTTTCAGCCATGACATTCTATTTTGTAACCCAGCAATCACATACTGAATTGTCTGCAAACTATGAGACAAAATAAACCTCTTCTCTTGGGAACTGCTGTTGTTAGGTACCTTTCTCAGCAATGGGAAAATACCTAAAACTCCTGGGTGATTGCAGTACCACTAAAATAGGCCTGACCCATGTTGTTCCATCTCTATACTCAAGAGTCATTTTAACCAAGGGCAGAACTTTGGGTTTCTGAGTGCTATTAAACTAAGACCAAGAGCCTTCTGGTAGGGGCGAAGCCTAGCTTTCTCAGCAGTGACATAGATCCAGCCCACTGTAGCTTCCTGCCTCCAGATCACATAAGTATACTCACCTCAAATTATATGAACTGCTATTTTTGTGAGTCAAGAACAGGTGACATTTTTCTATTCAGCCTGAGTCCAGCTCCTTTCTTCCATATGACCTTTTTTATTTTTATTTTTTAAAGAATACAGAATGGTTTCTTTCTTTTTTTTGTGGAACCGGGGATTGAACTCCAGGGAAGCGCTTATTCCACTGAGCCATCTCCCCGGCACTTTTCAAAGTTTTTTTTTTTTTTTTTTAGGATTTTTTTTTTTTTGAGAGGGTCTCACTATGCAGCCCACATTCACAATGATCCTCCTGCTTCCTGCGTCCCTAAGGCTGGGATTACAGGCGCGCGCCACCACGCCCAGACTCCATCGCCGGCTCAGCACACCCAAAGGCCGGGCCGGCGCGGCATGTGGAAACAGGAATTGAACCCTGGCCGCTGCGCTTATCTAAGCAAGCGCTTAGTCTGCTGAGCTATACCGCCGGTCGTAGGAATACAGAATGGTGATAGAAAAAGAAATAGCATTAGAAACAATACAAAATTTCACTACACAAAGTAATAGGAATTCAACAATGGCTGCTGTATTGAATTCAAATTCTTTGTTTAGATTACCAGATATAAACATGCAAGAATGTTTTAAAGAAAAAACAAAACAAAAGAATAACAAAAAAGTCATAAAAATTCAAAAGAAAAAGAAAAAAATTAAGCATTAACTGTTCCTTTCAAAATACTAGCAGAAATCCACATTACAGTTATCCAAACTATCCTGCATAAATATCTAAATATATCTTTGCCCCTGATTTTATTTGTCCTTTTTCTCATCCCAGTTTTTTCTTCTGATTGAACAAATTCATTCCTACTCACAGCATCTATTGTACCTTTTCAGATTTTAATTACTCTTTCAGGTTCACACACCAGCAAGATAATATGTTTTCACCTGTGGATCTGGAATGGTTTAATATACCCAAATCCATAAATGTAATACAGCATGTTCACAGAACCAAAGACAAAAATCACATGATCATCTCAATAGATGCATAAGAAGCTTTTGACAAAGTCCAACACTGATTTATGATAAAAACACCACAGAAAGTTGGAATAGGGCTGACCAGGTAGCTGAGCAGACTAAATCTCCTGCTTAGGCACGTGCAAGGACTGGGGTTTGACCCCCGGCATGCCATGCCAGCCCTGGCCCTGGGGCACACTGAGAGGGCAATTGAGACTGGGCGTGGTGGCATATGCCTGTAAGCCAAGCATTTGAAAGCCTGAAAACAGAAAAATCACTACGAGTTTGATTTGTGTAGTGAGACCCCGTAGACCCTGTACTAAATACAGAAAGAAGAAAGAGGGAAAGAAAGAAAGAAAGAAAGAAAGAAAGAAAGAAAGAAAGAAAGAAAGAAAGAAAGAAAGAAAGAGAGGGAGAGAGAAAGAAAGAAAGAAAGGAAGGAAGAGAGAGAGAGAGAGAGAGAGAGAGAGAGAAAGGAAAGAAAGAAAGGAAAGAAAGAAAGAAAGAAAGAAAGAAAGAAAGAAAGAAAGAAAGAAAGAAAGAAAGAAAGAAAGAAAAAGAAAGATCAGAGTAGATTGTCTTTACCTCAAGCTGATCAAAACCATCTACCTTAAGAGTTTTTAGAAAAGAAGACACTCTACTTTTCTTCTCTACTTTTTCTTTCCCATTGTCCATTATCATCTGTCATTTATCCTTCACCTCTCAGGCAAATAATCTGTTCCTCAGGGAAGCCTTGTAGGCCTATTTGACTAGAGCAAGTATCCAATGAATGTGTACTCTACACAGTGTGTTTCTCCTTCTCTCCCCTGATTATACTTGTTATTACCGATGTTTCTTTGGTTATTGGTTACATTGTTATTCCCTCACTCAAATGCCAGTTCCAAGAGTTCAAAGCCCATTCTGTTTTGTACATTGCTGTGTCTCTAGCCTTTGAGTTAGTGTAAGCTCTTAGCAAGTACTTTAGTGTTTGCTTTATTAACTACGTGTCTCTTCATGGTGCTTTATAATTGATGCAACTCTTTAACACATGTTCTTTTGTTGGCTGTATTAGCCATTCTGGAAGGCAAGCATTACTATTCACTCCCCCTTTTGTACATAGATAAGTTACAGTTTTTTTTAATTGAATTGAGAAATGTATAAACCGTATAGTATGTCCTCAACTCAGATATCTTAGTGCCAAATCTCAGTGCTTGTGATTACCTATGTCTTGTCAAATCCTTTTTCTCTTGAATCCTGCTTTTCCAAGGTAGGATATGGAGAGGCTTTGTGCTGACTTTGGCAGCAGGCTTTTATTAGGTCATTAAGAATTACAATTCTGTTTGAGACTCTGGTTGATAGCTCATATATCACTAAACCATTTTATTTTTAGTTCAGCGCAGATTTTCCCACATTCCAAATTGGTAAGGGCAGAAATTTCTTAAACATGATGATGTCTGTAGTCATTCACACATGTTCTATGTAGCTCATATGAACCTTTCACTTTTGTCATAATAGATATCCATAAGTTCCATATGTATGGATTTAATCATAGTGGATCAAAAATATTTTAATAAATTGAGTCTGTGCTTCATATGGACATATTTTTTTCTTGTCATTATTCCAAAACAATACAGTCTAAGAACTACTTAGATAGTAGTTATTTTATGGTAGGTATTCTCAGAATCAAGGGACTATTTAAAGTATATAGGAGGCTGAACATAAGTAAGAAGCAAGCACTGTGCCATTTTATACAAAGCACTTGAGCCTCCACACATTTTGGCCTTCTATAGAATTCCTACAACCAATCCCTATATGTGTGCAATGATCAAAAGATGACTGTATTTTATATCGTTCACATGTAAAGTGACTGTTTCATAGGAAATGAATGACAACCACTTTCTCAAATATTTTCCAAGTGTTTTGCGGTCATTGACTAGTGGGCCAGTTAACTCTGTAAGTCAGCACTGGGTCACTAATTATAGGGTTAGAGACCACAGCAAGACCCAGGGAAAGGGATGCATTGTACCTTCTGCAGTGGAGTAACAGCAGTAGTTTGACCATGTGAATATCTGAGTACTATGATTACTAAACTCCTCAATGTTCATGCCTACTCAAGACACATTTCCCCCATTAAGAACTTCTTTCAAACATGGAAATGATGGCCAACTTGCACTGAATGATTTACTTACTACGAAAAGCCAACATTTAGAGAGTCTTTCTCATTCTGAAGAAATCTTACTTCTGAAAGGTCTGAATGAACAAGGCAGATATATAAATAACCTCTGGAGTTGACATGGATAAATCTCAGGTTTTTGAGATGTCAATCTCAGAAGAATCTTCTAAGACAATTTCAATCACTTCAGAAAAGCATAGAAATACTAGAGAACAGGCCCGGGGGGTGGGGGGGAGGGCTGTAGTGCATTTTCCTAACCTCCCAGTGTTGCTTAAGTACTGTACATCTCCACAGATCTCACATGTCTTGACTGTCTTTCCTTTTTTTAATTTATTTTATTTTCTTGAGAGACAAATACCAATGAGACAGTTTCAAAGCTGATGAATAGGACATTTTCAATAATTAATACATTATACATTGTTATCTTCTTAGTGGTTATCTATAATACAAGAAGCAGACAGGATATCCTGTCCAAACACTATTACTACAAATCTCTCTTCTCATAGAATCAACTGAAAGTAGCTATATATCTATCCTAACTATTCTGTATAGACAAATACAAAGTGGTCCTTTCTTTGTATCCCTTTTTTTGTTTAGTCCTGTCAGAGATGGGTATTCCATTGGCATTTAAATATTTAAATACTACAGGTACTTGAATTCAGCAAAACACTCCAATACAGTCCAGCAGTCCACAATAGTAGTGAGTTATCTGCAGAAGTCATTGACTTGAGCCTTTCACAGCTCAGCATATTAATATGGCTTTACTTTACATACCTCATTTTTATACTTTTCTGCTGGATGGTTAAGACCAAGATAAAGCAAGACCTATATAACAAGAAATGTAACTTTTTCATCTGATAAGGGCAGTCAAGTTCCATTAGGCTTTATCCTGTAACTTGACTGTCTGTCCAGTAAAGGCATAACACTGGCACAACCTTCCCAGGGCAAGTTCTCATCCTTGTTCTCCACTTTTCATTCCTCTTTTCTGAAGGTCATATCTTCTATTCCAGAAACTCCCGATGGCCCCACCTGACACAGATGAGAAATACCATTTAGTGGGCATAAAACAATTGCTCAGAAAGGTCTACAAAATTCAGAGTCTTACTTTGGAAATGGAGTTGGTTTGTACACAATTCAGATAATCTTTGGATTTCTCAATGAGATTTTTCACATTTCATTCTGGAACATCTGTAGGCAGGTGGCTATTGTGGAAACCTACAGACAGGGTCTTGGCATGATTTCAGTGATTTACACACTACTCTTCTGTTTTAAGAACTATAGTTCTTGGAAATTACAAATATAGTTCAATTTATAGTTAGTTCTATCTGAAAGCTACATTTATGCCTTGTCCTTGGATAATGAACCTTGAATTACTGAGAAAGTCCAAGTGAAGACAGAACATGACCGATTTTCTTGGTAAACTCAATACTGTGGCTCAGTATTAAGAAGCCTCTAAGAAGTCAAGGGTAAAAAGGGTCAATGTTAGGTTATTGTATTAATATAAATGAGAGGTGATAGTAGGCTGTCTCAGGATACAAGAAATGGTCCCATTCTGAAAATGGTTTGAAAGAGAAGAGGGCAGACTAGCTAATGGGCTAGATACAGGGTGAGAGAGAAAAAGATAAAATAAATATGACTCTTGGATTTTTACCTGTACAACTATTGGAACTGAACTTCCATCAAGTGATTTCAGGAGTAGTTTTTAGAAGTACGTGATGGGAAGTGAAATCAAAAGTTCAGCGCGCAGCATGGTCCTTAGCAACTTTATTGGACTGAGAGATAACTCAGAAATCAGCAAAATTTGTATCTGTCAAGGTGTTTCCACAGATGATTAGCCTTTGTGTGTGCAAACTGGGGAAGCATATCGCAAATGTGAGGTGGCACCATCCAGTAGGTAGGCAGCCTAGATGGAACACATGTGAAAGGAAGAAACCTCCCAGCCTACAGAGGTCCCCCTTCTACCCCTGTCTCTCTGCTTCCTGGCCGCTGTGGAGTGGCTAGCTTCCTATGTCTGTTTGGCCATGTTGTTAATGCCTTGGCACCGGCCCTAGCATCTGGAGATGTAGCAGTTGCAGCCATAAGGCTAAGGCACAAACTGGATAGACACCTGTGACATGCATTGAAAGCTGACTGAATGCCACCCTGAGAAAACAGGTGCAGGAATGTCCCTCAGCTGGGTAAGTACAATTCCCTATGGCAAGAGACAGTCTGGAAGTGTCAGCATCACAGCTTCACTTCCCTCCTGCTCCCCAGAGACAAGTCACAATTATAGGGAATTGAAGTTTCATTTCCACTTAGAATTATTCATGACCATTATTTCCGGGTCCATGAAGCTTAGTATAGAACATTAAGATAATATTTCCCTCAAAATTTGACACATTAGGGAAAGGATGATTCTGAATCTGTGCTTGATAATAACCAGTTGTTTTGCATATACTATTACACACATGATCCGAAAAGTTGGTGAGTCACACTCTGGGTGTATATGTGAGTGAAACTGTTTTTGTTTAGCAAGAATGTGGGCACTTGCCAATAGGAAACGGAATGGCATGGGTTAGTTTCAACACCACCATGATTTTATTTCAATAATATAATAGCAGGAGTTGAGCTGTGATGGATGGTTTGATTAAACCCACAAGCAGAAAAAGACAAGGTTTGTTTATTTGGCTAAAGCCAGTGACTTAAATGCCATTTTGTCAAAGTTCAGTTTCAAACTGTCTAGATTTTAAAAACATTTTGGAAATAATTTTTAAAACATTATAATGTAGAATTAATGTTTTCTTATAGCTGGTACCTGTTTAGAAAGTCACTAATGAAGCAGTAAAGATAAACTGAAAAATTAAAGGAAAACTCATTAAAAAAGGTTGCTATATCAATTAGTAATCTTTTATGTGGTAAAAATACAGTAAGAAGAGAGTCTCAAGCTTTATGGCTATATCCTACAGTTAAAAGTAGGTTATTTATTTATTTATATTTATTACTCTCACTTCTACACATAAAATTATGATATGATTTTGAAAATCAGAAATGTTACATTTTACTTTTTATTCATTGTTTATGTTCAGAAGAACAATGCCCTTTAGTAAATGAAAATTGAAATAGAATAAACAAACTCAGAATGCCTTTTATTTGATCAAAACTGAGACTCAAAAATGTTATCATCTTAATGTTCTCACCTTCCTTTCTCTTGTTTCTGGGAGCTACGGACACCAAATAAATCACTTTATCTATGTAAAATTTGTTAATTTGGTTTCTTCTCTTAAAACTATTTTTATTTAAACACATCTTTGTTTTTAAAGCACATGTCATCAGTCAAAATAATGCTATCACTTCTGAAAATATTTTCACTTTCTGACGTGCACCAAGGTGCTGTAAAGTAGTGTTGACAACTCCGTCTTTAGCATTCCACAAATCTTAGGGAGGAGATACATCACCAGAAAACCACACAATCTATATCCGGACTCTGACAAAACTGAGACATGGCCTGCCAGCCACAGATAAGGTTGTGAAATGTTAGTCCCTGAAAAGGTGATAACATCAAATGCCTGTACACCTTCACCTTTGTTCGCCTGAGGCTTTGAGCCAAGCCACTTCAGCTAATAGATATTGCTATTGGGCCTCTTGACACAGTCAAGTAGATACCCCGAGTACGTCTGCAACATGACATCATGCTATTGATCTGATATTAAATATGTAGCTCAGGGCATGCTGAAATGAAAAAACCCTGTGAAGAAATAATGCAACATCTTCTGTAAAAGGCCTAGAGTTTTGGTAGCTGGGAGCATGGCTGCAGGGATCCGTGACACAAATGGAAACTGCTGCACTCTCTGGAGCAAGTGGAAACAGCTTCAACGTCTTCATCTCCAGCATCTTCCTTTTTAATCTCCATGTGTTCTGGGATTTCAAGCTGTTACAAATTTTATATGGAAAATTTCAATAGATAGGAGAAGACAAAAGCCCATTACCCTGGGCCTGGACATGAAATATTAGACCAAAGGATTTTTTTAAAGACTCCTTAAAAATTTAACCAGAATGACCACAAATACTAACTTTAAGGCAAATTTATAATCATTTGCTTCTTAATAGTTCCTCCCCCGTGCCATTCATTTTCAAACAAAGCTGAGTTTATGGCCATCGTTGGAGATTACATTCCCGTGCAGTTGCAGTATTTCTTCTATAATGATTTATTTAAAAGGGCTGCACCATGATAGCTCTCCAACTTTGTTCCTTCCTGTATATCACTGTTCAGGGTCAAAAGCTGGGGAAAGGGCTGGTCCCTAAGGCCTAACATATTTCACCAGTGGAGACTCTGGCTTTTCACTTCTCTTTCTCTCCTCATCACTTTATGCTTAAAGAAGAACAGATGTGGAAACGTTTAGAGAAAGACTAATTGAATTTCACATAACACAATTTAGCATTGTTTGAGGAAGTACCTAAATCAACAGCACATTTTCCAAAGTCCCAGCCTCGCCTAATTAGAACACCAAACGTGTGACTAATTGGCCACACTTCCACCAAAGGCCGGGCTGCAGATGAGCTGTCGCCGTTGCCTCTGCCCCAGCTGAGGCCAGTGGTTTGGCTGTGAGGTAAAGCGGTTGCTCTAAATGAGCTGGGCTCAGAGTAATGGGAAAGAAACTGAGGGATGGCCAGAGAACAAATCCAGGGAAAGCAGGAGAGGAACTGAAATGTTTACACTGCGCAAGGTCCAGAGAATTACCGCAGATTATCGGAACATAAATTAAGAGATACTTGGGACCCTCTAATTGGGACAGTTAATAGTCTGCTCTTTATCATAGCAGTTTCATGGACCTAGAACTTGATATCTAATTAAAATATAATCCGATATCATCAGCAAAGGCTCCACTTAACCTGACCCTTTGCCACACTGGCAAATCTGTTTTTGGCATACAACGGGAGGCTTACTTTCTTCCTTAACTTTGTTTTCATTTTTTCAACTTTATTTCCTAATGGTGTGCAGTAGAGTATGTGGGAAATAAAAGGCATAATGAGGGGGTAAAGTAGAAGATGATTCTGAGGTTGGTTCTGTTGTAAAACCTGAGAATTTTGCTTTAGGGAATCTATCATCCCTAAACACTCCTCCTAGGTATAAAACCCAGGGAACTAGAAGTGACTTTAAAACTCTTTTAGTGCAACTTTCATATTTTATAGATGAGGATTCAGAGGCCAAGAGAAGTGCAGTAATTTGCCTAGGGCTACACATATCTGTGGTGAGCAATTTAGGACCAGAAATCAAATCTTCAATGCCTCCTCTTACATGTTTGAACAAGCATTAAAATAGCAAAATTATCCATAGGATTTCATAATTATCTACTGCTTGGGCTATCTGTTCTCTTCCAATTTCTTAAGTGACAAAATTACTTATTGGTTATAAATTTTCAAGAGAAAAATCATACAAGCTTCTAATTTGCTAGTGTAGATCCTGATATCTGGCCTCCATCTATTAGGGTAATTGCCTGGCTAAAAATGAAGATATTTGTTTTAATTATGTCTTGCCATTTTCCTTTTGCATCTGATGAGAAATCCTAATGTGCTCATCTTCAATAAAAATAGATTTTTGAACGAATAGCTCTGGGTCTACAATCAAGCTAAAGAAAACTGCACTTACTGGCATTAGGACTATGAAATCTATTTTATGCTCACTTAAAATCTATTTTATGCTCACTTTGTGCTTTAAAGTATATAACATATTTAGAAAAATGAATGTTTCAATGAGGTTTGCTGATGAGTAATATATATAATCCTGGGGGAATTTTTGAGCTTCCTCTTGCCAAGTAGGATAAGATTTTTATAAGTTTTTTTCATAATTGGTTGATGAAAACTCAGAAAACAAAAAGTAGTATAGTACTGTCATAAGTAAAATATGTTTATTAATTAAAATAGAAATATATATTTGATAATTTACTCCTTAGAATGATCCTTGGCCATGCTTCTCAATGAATAAAGAATATTCTTACTTTAGAAGTAATTTCCAACTTCCAAATGTCAATAAAAGGTCATAGATTTCCTCTTTCCTAAGTTTTAATCAAAATTTCTGGAAAAGTGAAAATGTGGTTGATAAAAGAAATTAAGATCAGATGTTAACAAAATATCTCATGTATTAACAATTTTGAAAGTTTCCTATTGATAAATACCTTAGATCAGATGAGAATCCTGTCCTGTCCATGACAAGAATGCATAAAGAAGAGTGATAGAGTCTGAGTTTTCAAAGTACGCTATGTCTGGGTTGTAGAACATTGCTACTTCAAGCTCTTGTGGCATGATTTCAAAAATCTTTTTTCTTTAATGTGACTATATAAAGGATGATTATGCCCTGATAAGTCATTGAAGGACTAATCAGATAGTAACATCAAGCAAAGATATTTTGACTTTCCAACAATAAACAGGATTGTCCAGAGAGTAGTTTAATCAATTATATGATGTGATCAAGCTGACTAGTTAAGAAGGGGATTATCATGTATGAGGAATCAACCTTGGGAAAGTTCCTCAAACTCCATTTGTTTCTGACTATAGACACAAATGAACAAATGGACTGCGGCATGAGTGTGTCAGCACGCGGGGTCTCGACCATTTCTCTTCTCTCTGTGTTCACCACAGCCAAATGGGCTGTTGGGTGGTCAGGATTTGTCAGGAAGACAGACAGCCGCTGGGAACTGGAGCTGACCAGTCTTCCGGGCTGTGATCCAAGGCTTTGCTTCAAGTGTGGACGGGTGTTCAGTGTCACAATATCTAACATGGTGCCAATGGGTTCTTTTAAAATAATGTTGTAATTGTTACATTGAGATGAAGGGAGAACAGCTAAAAGTTAGTAATGTGTTTTTGTATCTTGAGCAGACCATTTGTTGCAGGTATTTATTGGACTGCTTTCCTATCAAGCAGAAGTGATCAGTGGCTATTTTCAACTTTCTAATGAAATCTTCTGCAGACAGTGATCACACTGCTTGTTTTTAGGAGTATAAACTGAAAATAAAGATTCAAACCAGAAAACAGATAAAATGAGTTAATCATTTATTTTTCACTCAGTGTTCTTGGTGGAAAAAAAAGTCTTCCAAAAACAGGTGTTTTAAACCATGTCAAAAAAAAAAAAAAAAAAAAAACTGCTAAAGGCAGTGTTTGTATTGTCAAGACGGAACATCATCTTTTGAAAAATCATACAGAATTCCAAATTTATGAAAAAAAGTAAACTACGGGGCACTTTAAAGCACTGTATGGATTTACACCATAAGTTGTGCAAATTACATGATAATGTGTCCGAAATAATTTTTTAACAAACTCCATAACCACAAGTTGTTCACATCTGATAAAATTTTGTATACCAAAGTGCTATAGTATACCGGTTCTTTTTGTTACACCCCAATACTTGAAATAAGATTAATTCTAGCTTTAGATTCTATAAATTAGAATCTTTGATTATCTTTAAGTCACTTGATTTCTCTAAATTTTGCTTTCATGTCTGTAGAAGAGAGGGTGAGGTTAAATTGAATACTGGTTTTAACCCCACTAGTGAGTTAAAATGAGGCAGAAAGCTTAAAAAATACTATTGCCCAGGCTTTGCCACAAATCACATAAGAACCTCTGACTGAAGGGCTTCAAAGTTGGTGTTTTCATAGAACTGCAGCCCATTCAAATGCTCTGCAGTAGTAAGCTGTAGAGAGATTCTCTAATGGTGACATATGGGGTGCTGAGTCTCTGTAAAACCATCTGTGAAAAATTCAATAACTTTTAATGATGAAAAATGTTTTAATCCTTTGTATATATAAAATAATCCAAAGTTATTTTTTTAAAAATACACTAAACCTTTGAAATTAACCACCATGAAGTATTTGTACTACTTAAATATAATATCATATAAACTGTATACTTTTAATTATCTGGCTTCTGGAAATTAAAATGGTACTAGTAGACCAAACTTTTAGGTAAGATGCAATACTATCTGTAAGAATACATCCACAAAGTGTGATGACCAGGTACAAACAAAGGGAAAGTGTAGATATTCTGCTAGAAGTGTGACATTTGGACTGTTTTTTCTTCCATTCTCTTTTCTCTCCTGAATTTCCTTAACTTTTATAATTTTCCATTTCTTTCAATGAATACACATCTCTTTTGTGGTGTAGAGGCGAAAAAGATAACTCCCAGATACACATAGCTAGAAACACACATTTCCCTATGTTTTTTTTTTCCTGTTCATAAACTCAGAAATATGTCTTCTAAAAGTTTAATATCAAAGCAAGTATTTTTAATTAAAACTTTGTCTCCTCTGTACTGTGATTACTCCACCAGACCAAGGACTGCCACATCATTTTTCTCCTCATTATCACCTCGTTAATATTCCAGAACATGCCTCAGAGGCAGGGGGTTGAGACATGCGGATTAACAAGGTGATAATGAGGAGAAAATGTCTCCAGCCTATTTGGGACACAACCCATGCCAGGTAGGATGATGGCAGACGAGTCTGGACTGGGGCAGAACACATTTTAGGAACTAAAATGTTCTCCTCAGAATGTGTTGGGCTATTTTTAGGCAAATTGTGTGTACTTCGCATTGCCAATGGAAAGCCAAGATTGAAACAAGAATGTAGTGTTGGACCTAAGGCTTTGAGAGAAAGACTGAAATAGCTTTTCAATATTCTTTCATCTCTTTTCTCTTGGTAATATGAAACTTGATCCATAGTAGTTGCTGCTGCCAAGGTGAAAGACAGGATTAGTGATTCTTCCATAAATCTAGAGGTATCATGTGGTTACACTTTGGTGAATGATATTACTTATTTTAATTCATTTAATTTTTACTGTGTTAAGGATCAACCCCAGGGCTTCACACATACTAGCCAAGAGCTCTAAAATTGAGCTACCTTCCCAGACTAGTGCAATATTATTTAAATGGAAATATTGAAGTCACAGCTGCTAAGTGACTTAAGTACAGGGTTAGTCTTCAACTATTTCCTCCTTTCTGCTGACTAGAAAGTGGATAAGATAACCAGAGCTTCAGCAAATGTCTTGGGTCACAAAGTGGCAAAGACAAAGATAAAAGGAACTCGGGCTCTCATCGCTATCTTGCCAGCCAGCAGTCTCTCTCAAGATTTGTTTTTAATTTAAAAGAGAAAATATTTTATTTAAGTTAGTAGTCTTTGTTGATGGTATCATTGGAAGGCAGCTATGCTCACCACTATACCACCAACGCAGGCTTAATGGTATCATTGGTATATTAATTCAATCTAATCTTCCTACCGATGTTAAAAGGATTACTATGCTTCCATGATCACATATTTCTTTCTTTTTTTATTTCTTCTTTTTCTGTATTTTAGGGAAGGGTCTACAGGGTGTTCAGGGTCCCACTACTAGATCAGAGTGTTCCTCCTGTCTACAGCCTCCCAATTGCTGGGATTACAGGTGCACACCACCACCTCCAGTACTAACTGACAGCTCAGCATGCCCTGGGGACAGGGCTGGCCCTTGCACCTGCTTGCAGGTGCTTTAATCTGCTGAGCTATTTGGCTGGCCTTCCATGATCATATATTTAAATTGAACCAAATTTGCATGTCTTTTTCTCTTCCATTCTCAGCCATCACCCAAGCCAGATCCTAGAACAGTGGTATACTGGTGCCAGCTCATACAACCAATTAAATATTTAGAATTTTGCCACCCAGTTGTTAAACATAAAGATAAAAAGAATTATCAAATTTAAACTATATAAAATTATAAGGTAACAAATTTTAATAACTAGGGATTAAATACTTAAAATTACCATTTCCTAATGATTGTACTTTTTTCTGTTCTTGAATTTATTTTGTACTTATATATTAAAAACATTGAAATGGGATGTTTCTGTGTATTTCTTCTTAATTCATTGTTTAACAACATGATATGGGTAGCTATATTGTGAAGGCATTTTCACCATGGAATTCAGCAAATATAATCAAGTAGGGCTTGCTGTTTGCTTTGTAGGTTATCTAGGCTTAAGAAAGTAGTAGAAAAATGTTAATGATGCAAGCTAAGTATGTCATATCTAGGGCAGATGCTAAGCTAACACAGGTTTTAATATAATGAATATTATATATAAAAAGGTGAGAAATAGTTTTTCAGTTTTTCTCCATCTGTCAGATTTAGTAAAAATAATTTCATGAAGTGTATTAGTTTTCCCACCGGATACCCACAATTTAGAGGAGTAGAAGCTTAAATTGGCTCTGGAATTCAGAGAATTCAGTCCATAGTCATCTAGTTTCAAGGCAGAAATATCAGGGCAGCAAGGAAAAGCAGAGAAAAGATGCTTAGATCATGGTGGTCAGGAAGCAGATCAAGGAAACGATGCCAGAAGGAGGGGCAGGGAGTAGGGATAGCGCCCAAGGCCATGCCTTAATGAACCACTCAAACATTCCTATCACAAAGTGTGCCCTTCCTGTTGCCACAGTCCTCCCTATCCCAATGAAGTTAAATATCACATTAAATAAACTATAATCCAATTGCATTTCCTAACTGAAGGTAATTTGTATTAGCAAATTGGCCATAGGCATAACAGTTCAAAAAATCAATGAGATCATTCTATGAGAATCAGTTGGTCATGGAATTTGCATTTTGAATATGGAAATTATTGCTATATGTAAATTACATACTACACATAATTTATATCAGTATCATTTTGAATTAACTTACATAATGACATTCATACACAAGCAACATTTTTTTCAGAGTCAGTTGTTCAAAGCTTTATCAGGATGGGGCTGGTGAGATAGCTCAGCAGACTAAGCATCTGCTTAGGCAAGTGCAGGGACCAGGGTTCGATTGCTGGCACTACATGCTGCAGCAGCCCCACTGTCAGGTGCACTGAGCAGGTAACCGAGACTGTGCTGGGGTCACCAGTGCTGGAGAGGCTGAAAACAGGATTGCTAGGGGTCTGAGCTGCATAGTAAGACCCTATACTACATACACTGAAAAAAAAAAAACTTTACCAGGACAGCACTGTCTGAGACCATCTGCTGCTTCTTCATTTTCCTCACCCCACATGTTCAATGGACCACTAAGTCCTCTAAATTTGAATTCAGAAATGTTCTTTGAATCATATGTTTCTACTGAATCATATGTTTCAGTATAAACATAACAAATGCAGTAGTTTTGATCCTCATCATACCTCGCTGCTTCTCCTTTTGCTTCTACCTTTGCCGTCAGTTCATCTTCTATATATCACCATTAGGGTCCCTTAAAAGGACAGATGTGCTCCCTTCACTTCGATGCCCAAAGATACTCTAGTTCCATGTGCTCTACAGTAGGGAGGCCCCAACCCCTGACTAGTGCTGGGACTTGGCATAAGGTTAGCAGCAGGCAAATGAGTCAAGCTTTGTCTGTAAATCTCCATCTGGAAAGATTCAATCTAAGTGTATAATTGCCCAAGCTTTACTTCACGTCAGATCAGCTGTAGCCTTAGATTGTCATAAGAATTCAGATTGTACATTAAACCATGCAGTAGAGAAATCTAGGTTGTGCTCCTTTGTATCAGCTTGAAAATAACTCCGAATCCCTCACTCTTGACTTGAAAATACTGTCTTTCACAAAAGGAGTCCCGGTTGTCAAAAATGTTGGGGACCACTGGCCTGAAGGATAATGCCTCATCTGCTGTGCATTGCTCTAGCTCTTGACATAGATTTGAGTCATTCTGAAACTGTGATGTCAATTTTAGGTGAGGATTTGACTGGATGCAGAAACTGCCACTGCCATAGAGCTAATAAACCCCTCCCTGCACCTAAGTGTGTCTGTGAGGGTGTTCCACAGAACAATGGTGTACAAGTCAGTGGATAGAGTGGGGACAATTGGCCCTCAATGTGGCCAGACACCATCCAATCAGCTGTGGCCCCAGAGCAAACAAAAAGTACAGAAAATTATTTCCCTTTGTACTCTTAAAGTGGTGACACACTCTCCTTCTTCTGCTCTTGAACACAACCTTGCACTCTGTGGTCTCAGGACTAGCAGTCTTACAGAAGTCCTATCTCCTTCCTCCTCATTTTTCAGGCTTCCAGCTTCAGGCAGTCTTATTCTTTCAACTCTCCTGGTTCTGAGATTTTTATACTTGAAACCAAGCTACCTGCCTCTCTTGGCTCCATCCTCTTGTAGATGGGGTGTGCTAGGACTTCTTAGACTGCATAACAACATGAGCCAATGCTCTTAATTCCCTCTCTGTTCTCATGATAGCTAGCAATGTGATGGACTATACACAGACAGACAGACAGACAGACAGACAGACAGATTTGGTTGGTCTTGAAGAACATGATGGATACATTACTCCCTGCCATTCTCTTTGTTCCACCAGCCAAGAGGCAGTCACTTCCAGATGGAGAGGGAAGTAGCTGTAAGCCTTCAGCAGTTAATGTTTTCAGCATCTGGGGAAATGGTCCATGCCCTGTAAAGAGGGAGAGTCTGGAGAGGTATACCACAGCATGAACCATAGAGAGTGAAAGGGAGATTGATGAAGCCATAGATGTCTGGAGACTCCACCCTTTTCTGAGAGTACTCCATCCCCCAGTCAATTGGAGATAACATATTATCAGATAAGTTTTTGAGGTCCTCGATCAGAGACTTCTTTCCAGAGTTATACAGCAAGATACTGGAAAAGATCTTAGACCACATTACAGAATATTCCATGTTTTATGACAACTTTAGAGCAATAGAACTAGATTACCTGAGGTCTCTAGCAGTAATACTATCACCTAACAATACTAACATGAATCAAGGTGTCTGGTCTCTCATTAATTCTTTGATAGAGTACACCTTTGCTATTAAATGGTAAATAGCTCTGTGGGAGGTTGTTTCAGAAAGGGCTACCAACATACATTCCCATTTGTGTAAAATTATCTCATCTGGCCTACTAAGATGTAGAATGTATTTCATACTGTGTTTCATCAAAGCTGAACTTGTTTTGAGCAACAGGAACCAGTAGGATCAATGTTATACTTGTACCAGAGCTGGCCCTTAAGACTCTTGGAGGCCTGGACTGTCGGGAGCCATTCCAAGATGGCGACCGCTCCTCGCTCCCCCGCCCATCGTGTCTGCCAAGATGGCGCTTACATCCGGCTTCTGGTTCTTGTTGCCGTGCCTGGGCCCCTCCTATCCAGGGAAAAGCCCGCCGTTTTTATGATCCTACCAATGACATCTGAACACGTGTATGATTGTGATTGGTCTGTAAAATCTATATAGTCTGCTATACCAGGAAATCCGTTGTTGCTTGCACGTTGGACGCCGCTGCTAGCGGACGCATGTAGAGGCTTGCATCCCGATCCATAAAGGCTTGTTGAACCCGCT
>PVKA01020733.1:0-21036 GCA_004027165.1 Ctenomys sociabilis
CTAACTACACAGATCAGACTGGTAGTGACCCTACCAAAAAACGTTTTTGCTTATTGGAAGATCTTTATAAACCTGATTTAAAATTATTATTAGGCCAGGAGTGTCACTGGGAGTTCAAGACCAGCCTGGGTTACAAAGGGAGCTTGACCAGGCTGAACTATAGCAAGATCCTGTCTAAAAAATTTAAAAAAAGATTATTAATAATTACATTCAACAGAATGGAATTCTCTGAATAATCATTTTCTCTATGTTAGATTTGAAATTTCTTCCTAATATTTTGTCAGCTATTCTTGTAATAACTGCACCTTCTCATAATGTTTTGTGTCCTTATTGTTGCTTATTGTGTGTCTCTGAGTATATCTAAAACACTTTCCATTGTCTGCAACAATCCACACCATTTTTATCACACTCTTTAGACCACATTACCATGTTTTGTAAATTAGCACACCTGTATTTTGAGCAGCCACCATGATAGTTGGCTCTGCAGGACACAAACAGTGGAATGTCATTCTCACCCTGCCTAATGTGGTCTGCATGCTTCTGGAATTGCCCAACTCTACAGATAAACCATGGACTGCACCATCTCATTTGGGATCAGGCAAAAAAACTTCGTGTTTGAGAAAATTGTGCATTTCTCTTCCACTCCTTAGTGCTAGCAGATGGTGAGCATGCAGAACATAGTGAGTGTGATCTCAGTGCCTTTATCAGTATCAGCTTCCGTGTTCTGTGTTGCCTAGCTTGATACTTTCCCTTTCACTCCACATTTACTGTTAAATGTCAGCCTCTGTGCTAGGTACTCTGGGGAAGGACAAAGCATTAGTTCACAATATTTATGTCCTAGTTGCCCATCTATGAGGGGAGATAAGCCATATCATGCTTTTTTATTTTTCCATAATTTTACTGAAGAACAGTAAATAGCAATGAGACAGTTTCATATCAAATTAGTAGGACAGATTCAATAATTAATACATTGCACATTGTTTTCTTAGTGGTTTTTTGCTGTACAAGGTGCAGGCATGATATTCTATTTACAACACTATTAGAGAAGATCTCTCTATTCATTGAATTAAGAGAATGTAGCTATATACCTATCTTTTTTTTCAAAGCTGATTTATAGGACAGATTCAATAATTAATACTTTTTACATTGTTATCTTCCTAGTGGTTATCCATAGCATAAGAAGCAGACAGAATACCCTTCCCAAACACTATTAGTGCAAATCTTTCTTCTCATAGAATTACGCAAAAGTAGCTGCACATTTATCTTAACTATTCTGTGCATACAAATAAAGAATGGTCCTTCCTTTATATCCGCTTTTTTTGTTTAGTACTGTCAGTAATGAGTATTCTATTGGCATGCAATTATTATAGGTGCTTGAATTCAGCAAAATACTCCAACACAGTCCAGCAGTCCATAATAGTAACAGGTTACCTGAAGAAGTTGTTTTCTAGAGCCTTTTACAGCTCAGCATATTAATATGGCTTCACTTTATATACCTCATTTTTATACTTTTCTGCTGAATGGTTAAGACCAAGATAAGTAAAGACCTATATAACAAGAAATGTAACTTTTGTATGTGATAAGGTCAGTCAAGTCCCCTCAGGGTTTATCCTGGAACTCTGCACCACACTCTGTAGATCCTTTGTCATTATCAGCCATGTGGATGAGTCATGGCCATTGCTTGACCAGTTTGCTCTCTGTGAAAGCCTGAGAGAAACTTTTCTCTCCATGTGACTCTCCTTAAGCATACTATATAGATCATTGATCACATTCCTCAGTGGCTCTATAATCTCCTTGATCAGAAAATTTGGGGCACAACTGTGTTCCATGATGTTACAGTACAGGTTCTCCTATGTCCTGAATCTTCACTCACCTTGAAATGCTAGGGCCAAAATGTTGGTCACCTTGTAGCCCTTTCATTTCTCCAATTTTAGATCTGCAAACTTAGGTTGTTAACCCTCCAGAAGAGAAGTTGAGTATTACCCTGCAAACTATGTAGTTTGGTTTACCCTAACTATCTGTGTAAATTTCAAACATTTTAGGCATAACATGGAGCTCAACAGAGGCTAGAGATTAAAGCCAAGGTCATGTCCAGTTACCAGACTTATAGCAATTTCTCCACTAACCCTGAGACCCCAGCTGAAGGACTGGAAAAGGACTGGACAGTGAGAAAGATGCTCTAATTGAACCACTAGGAGGGGTAGGAGGGTCTGGAGAACTGGTCAGGAGCTCAGTAGCCCCAAATTGTTAAAGACGTAGCAAAGTCACCCCCTAGACCATGGTGGTCACAATGCATCTTAAGAATAAATTTACCAGATTGTGAAACCAAAGATAACATTTTTTAAAGAAGAAAAGAAAAAAATCACTTTTCAGCCCACATAACTTCCTTTAACAAAAGGAGAGAATGGAAAGAAGTACACTTGCGAACCTATGAAATTTAACAGGTGGAGAAAGGCAGAAAATGGAGCGGTCAGCTTCTGTACTATAGCTGTATCCTCAGTGGGAGCACATGAACAGCTTTTGCTCCTACAAGAATGTATGCATGTCTTACAACCAGTTATCCATATTACCAGATATATGCATGGAAAATTGGAAGAAGAAAGAAAAAGGAAAGAAATGTATAAGAAATTAAAGAGAGAAAAAAGTATGTAAAATTGAAAAAAGATGAAATGAATTAAAGCACTAACTGCTTCTCTCCATAGACCATCAGCAATGCGCAGTACAGTTAGCCAAACCATTCTGATTGCATACATAGATACAGCTCTCTTCCCACTCCCTCTCCTGTCCTTCTCCTCAACTCAGTTTTTTTTTTTGTTAAATGAAATCCTGTATTACTTGTAATTTCTTTCTGTTTTAATTCTAATTTGTACTCTCTTTAAAAAATGAAAAAAATTAAGACAAAAAAACCCATTACTCAAGAGCTTGAATAATTTGGATCATCTAAAAAAATGTATACATGTTTTAGTATTTATGATGTATTTTCTATATTACATATGTATGTATATATAGGATATCTTGCATTATGTATGTATTGTTATACATAATGTATTATATATTATACACATATAAAACATATATCTTTCCATGAGAGGCTATAATATATTACTCATGCTTATATAATGTTTTCATTCTCACCAACTTCTTTAGGACTTTTCCAAATCAGCACACTGTTAGCTCATAGCTTGTTCCTTTCACTGGTGCATGTTTGCTCCTTGTCTATATAAATTATAGAAATGTTAGTGAGTCCTTTCATTAATAGACATCTAATCTGTTTTCAGTCCCAAGATTATGAACAACATTGCAGTGAAAAAACCTGTTAATCTATTCTGATATTGTTTTTATGAAAGAAAATACGTATTGCAAAAAATAAATTTATACTCCTGCTCTTAACAAAAGGAGAAAGCATGCATTCTTAGTTCTGATGGGTAACCCCAAACAGGCCCTTTAAATGTCACACAAATGTACATTCCCACCAATGGTGTGTAAAGTTGATTTACCAGTCAATCACCAACACAAGACTCTCAATAATTTTAAATGCTGCCTATTTGATAAATCATAAAAATTATAAATTATTGATTTAAAATGTCTTTAAAAATTACTGCTGTTTTATTAAATGGGAGAAGTTTTTCTTTGTTCACAACCATTACTTTTTTGTTGGCTTATCATTTTTTATTGCCTTTTATGGGTTCTGTGTTAATTAAAAACCTTACCCATTTGTAATATCTGTAATAATTTTTTCTCTATTTTTTTATGTTTTCATTTTCTGTATGTAATTTTAGTTGCAGACACTTTAATTTTTATATCACCAACATGATCATTTTATTTTTTCATAATTTCTAATTTATAAAGTTTTCTATACTTGTTCTCTTTTGAAATTTATGTTGGCTTTTCACATCTTCAAATATTCAATCCAACATAATAATTTTTGTTAAAAGGAATAATCCAGCTTATTTCCCAGCTTCTCCCTAATCCATTTTTAAAAATTAATCTCTCTTTTATAGATTTTAAGTGTTATTTTACCTTATACTTAGCACCCCTGTAGGTTTGTCTACTTCTGGTTGTTCCATCCTGTTTTATAAATCCCTCCCCCACATTTATTTTCTCTAAATTCAAAGCATTTTATCCTGTAATTGTGTAATACATTTTTAAATATCTGGTAGAAGTAGTCTCTTCTGATTTTTACTGACTTTTAGAAGTTCCAGCTTTTTATTTGAAATTTACATAATATCAAATTCCAAACATACTCTCAACAAGAACAGTAGCAAGAAAAGCAACACATATTCTGGTGTTTTATTTTATTGAGGAACAAACAGCAATGAGACAGTTTCAAATCAAATTAGCAGGACAAATTCAATAATTAATACACTGCATTTTGTTTTTGTAGTGGTTTTTTGTTGTACAAGGTGCATTCTTGAAATTCTACTTACAAACACCATTAGAGCAGATGTCTCTAATCAATGAATTAAGAAAATATACCTGTATACTTATCTTATTTTTTAAAGCTGAATTATAGTACAGTTTCAATAACTAATACTTTATGCCTTGTTATCTTCCTAATGGTTGCCCATAGTACAAGAAGCTGACAGAATATCCTGTCCAAACACTATTAGTGCAAATCTTGCTTCTTATATAATTATACAGAAGTACTGCATATTTATCCTAACTGTACTGTTTATACAAACACAGAATCGTTCTTCCTTTGTATCCCTTTTTTTGTTTAGTCCTGTCAAAGATGGGCATTCCATTGTCATTCAATTATTATTGATGCCTGAATGCAACGAAACAATCAAACACAGTCCAGCAGCCCACAATTATGGTGTTTTAATTAAGTTTGTATTTATATGTCATTGTAAAAGTTGATAGTTATTTAAAAATCACACTCTGTATCCAACTTCAAGGCAAATATCATTGGTTTATAATTACTTTTATGACTTTGAGGTTTAAAACTTTCTTCACTTAGGATCTGCATCTATTCTAATCAGATTTAAGTAGCTATAATATTTTAGTTTGACACTATTAATGGGACTTTAATTGTATTTTCTGATTCTTGCTTCTCTACAGAAATAAATGTTGATCTTTGAATATTCATTCATTAATGAATGTTCTATTGGAGTTTTCCTTCTACATTGATTGCATTTTTCTCGATTGAATCAAATTCATTGATTATGTTCAATGTTGACTTTATCTGGAAATTTGAATCATTTCTTGTCCATTCTGATTTCAGACCAAAATCGTGGAAAGAATTAAGTTCATAAAGTTACTACAGTTTTAAATTGTCTTAGTTTTTCTGCTATATAGATAGCAAAATAACATTTTCTTATAAACATTTATTATTTTTCTTTTGTCTAATTGTAATGGTTAGGGGCTGGGGAGATGGATTGGCAGTCTAAATGAGTGCCTGGCAAGCACAAGAACCTGGGTTTGAAAGCTGTGCTGCCATGCGGACACCAAAATCAGATGTGGGGTGCACACCTGTAACCCTAACACTGGGGAGGCTGAGACAGGAGGGTCACTATTAGTATGAGCTGCATAGCGAGACCCTGTGTCAAATAAATAAATAAATAAATAAATGATTTAAAACATTAATTATAATACATTAATTATAATACTATATTAAATAATTGTGATAATAATTGTCCTTGCTTCCTTTCTTGCTTTACAGAGAATATTTCTACTTTTTACACTAAACATGATTCAAATATTTGTATGAGATGCAGATATACGGAAGATATTTATCTATTACTGCTTTTCTAAGACCTTTTTTATTTCTCTCACTGTTAGATACAAATTTTACTTTTGTGTCTTTTCATCTTAAGGGTTTGTCTTATACGGTATTTCCATCCTTATTCAGTGATTTCTTTGAAATAAGAATGAACAAATTTATTTCAATACACATTGATATTATCAGGATTTTGTTGACATATTAACATGATGTAGGTATTCACTAGACATTTGAATCTTAACATTTCTCTTGTCTTGTGAGGTGGATTGAGACAAATTATTTTCTCTCCTCTTCTTTCACTTCCACTCTCTATTCTCTTTCTTGAATATTTTAATGTGATAACAGTTTAATTGACTCGCTTCACAATTTATATTCTTATTTATAAATGAAATTTATCTACAGTAGTGCCTCTGAGAGTATTTGAATGAGAGATGTGGGTGACAGTGGCCTCTTGTCAGCATCAGGTTGTAAATTTGTTCTTTCATTTTTTTAAAAACATTGTATTTAGTCCAGGGTCTACAGGGTCTCGTTGCACAGCTCAGACTCATAGTGATCCTCCTGTTCTCAGCCTCCCAAGCACGCAGTGTAAATTCATTTGTTTCCAAAGGCCAGTTTCATCTGCCTTTGAGCCCTTGAGGAGAAAGACCCAGTTCTGTGCCTGATTCGTGCTGACTCCTCGCACTTGTGCATTGCCCATCCCCAGATGTTTTTACAGGCACTCTGTGTTTGTTAATAGGGATGCCAGATTCAATAAGACTTTAGTATGTGTCTGTTCCTAGAACTTTATGGGACTCATTTATACTAAAATATTAATTGTGTATCAAACTAAAATTTGTTTGACTGCTTTGCAATTTTTACTTTGCTGAATCTGGCAACTCTGATATTTTGGTAAATGATGTGGTTAATATCAGACAATAAAATGATGACTGAGGCTACCTATCATGCTTATCCCTCAGAGAGATTCTGTACAGGCCAGAGAAAAATGGTTCTAGCATCTGGAATCTCTAAAGCTGTCTGGAATGTGTTACATTCATTTTTCCTGGTTTGGGTGCTTACCTGGCCTTGGAATATTGCAATCATAAAAGAAAAAAAAAATAAAAAAGAAAGTAGACCACGCTGCGTTTATAGCAATGACTAATGCAATAAAATAGAAAAACAAGTAAATGGGCATGTTTAGTGAATGAAAGTAGTGATTTTTTTTTTTTAACTTTTGCCTTCGGCTCTTGGCTGAGACAACCACCATAAAGCTCCTTGGCCTAGTCACACTCAGTGGAAACAATAGTACGCCAACAAAGACTTAACAGTAGAATTATAGACATCAAGTCATACTTAATTAGGCCTGGAGAAAATCATTTGCTGGCTAAGCCTGGTGGAGACCAATGCTGGTGGCTGCCCTGGCCTGGCTGAGCCCCAGCCTGGGGAAATGCAGGCTGTAGCCCCAAGTGCCTCATTCCCACATGCTGACAGTCTGCAGAGAGGAGGGGTACATTTAGCTGTGGAAGGGTGGAGACATGTCATGGGAGAGGATTTCCCAAGCAAAAAAAAATTGAGATCCTCAGGGATGGGAAAGAAGTTATAGCAGAGCTTCCTGCTGGCTAGGACCATATGGAGATGAGAATTCAATAATCTCATTAGCTTCATTTTGTGGCCAGAAATATTCACATTTCATAGCACTTCATAATGTATTCCCTCCCTGTCTCTCAGTCTCTTCATACAGTGAATTTTTTTCTCTTCCTAACAGGCAGCATGTTTGCACTTTAAGACTGTAGAGTACAGTCCCAGCTGTGCCGCAAGGGCTTTCCTAGGTAGCTTCATCACCACCATGACCATCTCTGGGGAAGACTCCTTTGTCCCACCCAGATGCATTGACACAGAGGTGCTTCTGCTTAAGAGATTATTTTTTGTGCCTCTTGCTGCATATATTTTGCATTATAACTGCTTATTTGTCTGTTTTTCCAACTGTTCTGTGACCTTACTAAAGGTGAAAACTGTGTCTTAGTTTGTCTTGTGTCCCTCAGCCAATACCTGGTATAGGTGAGCTTCAATGGTAATAAATTGTAAAAGTTCAATAAATAATGGTTCAAAAAAGGAAGAAGGATTCCCAGTAAGTGAAGCAGAAAGAAGCCTAAGCTGAATGCATTAGTCAACAATAGTGGGCATTTTCCACATCCATTTGAACACTATGAGCAACTTGAGTGGGTTGAGTGCAGCACGGTTTTGAATTGGCTGCAAGTGACACAGAGACAGAAGAGATCCACCTGGATCTGCATATCATTCTAATCAAAAGTCCAGTGAGGTATCCACAGTCAGCCTTTTTTTTAATTGTAGAAGATAATGCATTTGTCCAGTTGTGCATCCATAAAAAATTCAATGAAATAACTAAATATTTTAGAGGAACAACAATGTATTCAAAAGAAAACCAAACTCAGATTTGAATATAAGATAAATCACTCACAAGTGGCATGTTTGTGAACCAACTAAGAAGATTCCATTTCACTTCTGGTTCTCAGTATATAAAAGAGTTAATAACAAAATATAAGGATAAAATGAGATTTTTTTCTATAAAGCCTTCATCTCCATAATAATTCAAGTAATGCATCCAGCTATCTGCAAACATGCAGCTATTTGATGTTATTACACAAATAAGAATACTAGATCATTTGTATTTTCCATTTTTCTTCCTGGTATTTTGGTTTTTAGTTGTGAAAACACAAAGTTTGCTTCTATGCCATTGACTTTAACATGGTGAAAGGTTGATTTGCATATTTACTCCTTATGGGCCCTGGAAATTGGTGAGAACAGCCTGATCTGAGTTTATAGAGGTGGAATCTAAGGCATGTTCTGTCTGGAGCAGTGTCACTGAAGCCAAGTTCAAGTTTGTCCAGGTGTGTGTGCGTGCATGTGTGTGTGTGTGTGTGTGTGTGTGTGTCTTGCTTGCTCCCCCACTTCCTTGGAACACACACAGCTTTCATCTGCTTCTGGCCCCACCTTTGTAGGGTCTTGCTCTCTTTCCTAATTATACAGCATCTCCTTACACACCGTGGAACATATCAGAGACTGTCTGCAGGTGCTTCAGGTCAGAACCCTCCCTCTGTGTACCTGCGACATTTTCTTAACATTTCATTTCTGTATCCTCGCCCTCCTCAGCTTACTTCTTTTTACCGTGGATTGTCATATTTCACTGTGCCTCCCCTCCATCTTCCAGCCAGCTAGTGTATTCATGGTTCTTAAAAAATCCTGCTCCGGATAGAATTTTCTCATGCTCACTTCTCTGCCTCTGAAATCAGGGCCACATTTGTTTTATCCAAGGTATTATGACTATTAAACTTTTTGAAAAGAAAATCCAATAAAACCTTGACAACAAAATACAGTTTTTCAAAAAGACAATGACTATGGCATATTAAGTATCCCAGAAGTTAAGAGGGGCACTTAAAAGGTACTGTCCAAATTTCCCATAGGGATGCTGCCTAAGGTCTGTCTGCTTGTATGCTGAGGACACACATTCCAATAATGAAGATGGGCTCTATAAGAGGTACATGATGGAAGTCTAGCGACCCAAGGCCAGATGGAAAGCTTAAGAGTACTTTAGTTCATTTGTTCTTTTCCACTTCTGGCAATTGAGCCCAGGTCCTTGCAAATGCCAAGCTATTCACATACACTGGGTGTGGTGGCTCATGCCTGTAATCCTGGTACTGGGGAGATGGAGACAGGAGGATCACTATGAGTCTGAGCTGTGTAGCAAGACCCTGCATCAAGTAAATAAGTAATTTTTAAAAATTTAAAAATAAAGAAAGGCCTCTGGGTGGGTCATGATCATTAGGGAAGTAATTCTGGCAGTCCCCAGAAAGAGAGAGAGGTAGTTATAAAACCACTAGCTGAGGCTATGGGACTGGGGTTAAGGGGTTGGGGTAGAAGGAGATTCTTATTCAAGAGGAACCTGAAAACCAAACTTCTAGAAGATATGAGAAAAACTACTGACAACAATGACAGAATAAGTCTTTTGCCATACATACATAAAATGAAAAGAGAAATATGAAAATGACTTTAAAACATGATTACGGTTTTGCAAGATTTTAGTTGGCAGCTCACGAATTTTGCAACTAAAAGATCCAAATAAATAGCAAAAATTGTGTGTTTTTTAAAACTAATAGAGTGCTAATGAAACAAACAAAAGTAAATGAGCTAAGATTCCAGGGAAGAAAGCATACTTCTGAGAAAACTGGTCAGTTATTGGCTGCTTTCCCCCCTTTGGGCTCATTTGCTGGGTTTCGATTTGTGGTTGGGATCAGAACTAGTGAATATGGGGAATTTGTTCAAAAAGAAAGAAAGAAGCCAAGCTTTTGGAAACTGTGCGAGGCTGGCAAGAGCACTTGGGAACCTCGGAGGCCATTAATGTACAAGCTGGCTTTCCCTATGGGTCAGTTTCAAAATTATAAGGCTATATGAAAGGCTATAGAACTTTAATAAAATGGGATGAAATCTCTGTGGATCCCACATTATTTAGAAGAAATTTTTCTTCTTGAAGTGTATAGCTCACCTCAAACCCACTCCTGTTCTCCTCCCCAAAACATTGCCCAAATTAAAAGGGGCAACGCTCTAAGCTTCAGAAGCCTGAGATTGAGTTTTCCCTTGCATTTTAGGATAGACAAGCTAGTGAAATGCCAACCTGTCAATCAAAATTTTAGAAGAGATAGGGAGAGAAAATAAAGGTGAAAGAAATGGATGTTACTAAAACAGAGACCCAGCCTCAATCCAGCTTAGCTCCAATTAGATCAAAGTGGCCATCTCTTTACTGATCAACTTAATGTGACAGACAGGAAGCTCTTACTAGTGGAGGGTATTATTTAGAACATCCACAATTACTTTTAATTAGATTGCTGGTGTATAATAACAATTATTAGAAATGTGATTCTATAAAAATTAATCAAGTAGATATTTTATTTGGTACAGCCTCACTATGCACCTTGGACTTACGGTAATTGACCTGTCTCATCCTCTCTAGCACTGGGATTACAAGTGTGTACTACCACTCCCAGTTTCAGTGGCCAGGATGGTACACCATGTACCAGGGATTAAACCCAGCTCCTTATGCTTGTCAGGCAGGCGCTTAGACTACTGAGCTATCTCCTGATCCCAGCTAGCTATTCTTTGCAAAAATTGGCAAGTTGATTTTAAAATTGATATGAAAATACAAAAGAACTAAAATTATCAGAACAACTTTTTGAAAATAAGATCTAAATCAGAGAAGTTAGCTAAGTGGCTTCAAGATTATTCTATAGCTACTGCTCAGACTTATTTTTTTGTATTTAGTACGGGGTCTACAGGGTCTTACTACACATATCCGACTTATGGTAACCCTCCTGTTGTCAGCGCTGGGATTATGGGTATGTGCCTCCATGGTCACTCTCACTCGCTGTCTCAGTGCACTCTGGGGGTGGGGCCGGCACCGCATGCCAGGGATCAAACCTGGTCCCTGTGAGTGCCTAAGCAGGGTTTAGTCCTCGAAATGGTTTTGACAAGAAATAAACATGTAGATCAGTGGAGCAGATTGTCTAAAGTTCAGAATAAACTTCATATTTATTATGTCTTAAGTTTTGACAAAGGTGCCAAAGCAACTTAGAGGAAAATATCCTTAAACAAAATGTGCTAAAACGATTGGATAGGTACATGTCACCAAAAAGAGTAAAAAATTCTCACTTCTTATCTCATGTCAAGATTTACTTCAAACTGGATTATCACTTAAATGTCAGTACTAAAATTATAAAACTTTCAGAAAAAAATATAAGAAAAACATATTCTGAGCCAAACTTTCTTTAACTCAACTCACAAAAATGTCAACTACAAAGTTTACCAAAACATCAATAAATAGTTAAAGTTTTCCTTTCTTTGAAGGATACTATTTTTTTTTTTTTTTTTTTTTTGTGGAACCAGGGATTGATCTCAGGCCCTTGAGCTTGCCAGGGAAGCACCTATTCTACTGAGCTATCTCCCCAGGCTCTGAAGGATACTATTAAAGAAAATACAGAAGACAAGCCACATACTGGAAGAAAACATTTGTCAAACATTTATTTAACAAAAGATTCTTGTTTTTATTACGTATTTTTAGTACATAAAAGTGTTGTATGTAATTATTATGTTTGTCATGGGGAGCTGTAATGTGCATGTTACCCCTTAACTCTGTTTCATAGCCTACTCTTGCCATTCCTCGCTGCTCCCTACAACCCCTGATTCCTTTCCTACTCAAAAAGCTCTACTTGCATTTTTAATCTATTTCTGCTTTTATAATCATTTTTCAGTCCTTCCCTCTCTTCATCTTTTTCTTCTTTTCCCATTTGAAAAGGATCTCCCTACCTCCCATCATCTGTTCTTTCTTTTGCTCTTTATATTTTAGATTTCTCATATGAAAGAAAACATGTGAAAATTGAACTTGAGTGTCTGATTATCATACATGTATAAAATGTACAGGTTATTTATAAGAAGATTGATAATTTTCAAATGAAGTTTATTAATACAATTTAGGTCTATAACAATGACATTCATCATAGGAAATTTGTACTTGATAATTTTTCAAAATTTTACAAAAGTATTAATCAGATATTTCATTCAAAAGATGTTCAAATCACAAATAAGTGTGTGAAATTAGATTGCTATCATCTAGATCCAAAATGTCTCCCAAAATTTCATATGATAGAGTTTAGATCCCAGAAAGGTGCTGGAGATAGAGGAACATTTGAGATAGGGTCCCATGGGTGGTCTTTGGGTCATGAGAACCTTGACCATGAATCAGGACTTCAGCCTGCACCTTGCTCTCTCTTTGCTTCCTGGAAAGAAGGTGAGTGCCATGATGCGCTGCCTGGATGCACCAGACCTTGAAGCAATGGGACCAGACATAGGCTCAAGCTCACAGAACTGAAAACCAGAGTAAATGTTTTATAAGATGGTTATCTCAGGTACTTGTCATAGCCATGGCTAACACAGGCACACATGTCATAAAGCATTAAGGAAATGTACATTAAGAGAAAAATGAAATTCCATGCAGGTTTCTGGGGTTCGATTCCCAGGACTGCTGCACTGGCCCCACCCTCGGGCTCACTGAGACAGCAAATGAGACTGGGCATGGTGGCGTGAATCTGTAATCCCTCCCATTACAGCACCTGGGAGGCTGTAAACAGGAGGATCACTATGAGTCCAATCTACACAGTGAAACCCTGTGCATATGTCTTATGTACAAAAAAAGAAATTCAATTACTAAAATATCTAATATTAAAGGCTAGCCATATCAAGTGTTGGCAAGGATGGACAAAATTGAAAACATCATATTCTATAGTTAGAAAGCAATCATATAACAACTTTGGAAAAAGACATTGTGAGTTTCTCAAGTTCAATGTGTATACACCCAACCATTCCACTCTTCATCCAAATGGAATAAAATCAATCCAAATATCTGTATACAAATCACTAGAATGATTGCTTTATTAATAATAACAACTCTATACAAATTTGAGAATAATAAAATGGTCCTCATATCCGATCATAATTATGAGTAATAAGAAAGCTCATAAAGATCTCTGGACTGGAATGCAACAATTAATAGTATTTCTATGCTCCAAAAATAAGAAAATTATATTGATAAAGATAACATTCCAAATGTTAACAAAATTTTTTTATTTAGGAATAATTCAATGGAGGTTATTTTCACAAAATTTAGCGAGGAAAAATTACACAGTATAATCAAGACAATTAATGGTAGACTCAATAAATAGAGATTATGTTAAAATTTTTCAAAAGTTCACATTCCACCTAAATTAGTCAACATAAGCTATTCAACTACCAAAAAAAAATTTTCATAGACTTAAAAATTGGCAAAATTCATATAAGAGAATATAGATCTTAGAGTAATTAATTTTTAGAAGAAATTCCAGATTTTGAGATCAGGTGTAAAAATGACAATAATCAAATAATGTGGTAAATAATATAATTTGCTGAATAGAAGGATATTCACTAGATATAATAAAAATATGATAGAGTAAAAACTTTTAAAAAAGAGCTAAGCATAAGTTTTGTAAATGACAGAGTAGCATAAGAAGTCAAAGAGAAAAGAAAAACAATTCAACAAGTGATTTGAGACAAGTTGGTAAAATGAATTGCAATTTCAATTTTTACCTGCTGAGAAAAACATATGTAATAGATACCTGGTACACTATGTATAAAAATCCTACAAATTATTAATAAGGTACTACCAAAGCAAAAATATAAATAATGCTATTGTGTACAAAGCACTCTGATTGAGAAATCAGAGAAATTATGTTCAATTTCATCAGTAATTATGGAAATAAATTTTTAAATAAGTTTCACATTCATCAAATTAGTAAAAAAGTTAAGTTTTGCAATACCAAGTGTCACTAGGCATGTGGGAACTTGGGAATTCTCCTCTACTATGATTGAAGAAGTAAATCAGTATAACCTTTTTTGGGGGGATGATTTGGCAACATCTAGTAAAACTCAAGATGCTAGCAGAGTATGACCCAAGACATGAGTCATAGGCTGGGAAAGAGGATGAATTTCATACCTTTTCCTGGGATCAGATTGGCATGTTGCCAACTTCAGACCATAACCTCTTTCTAAAAGCATTTCTTTAAAGATAAAAAGAGAGCTAGAGAAAAAAGGAGGAAAAACAGAACAAAAAAATTAAAAAATAAATGAAAAGATTATGTGTTTTTCATTGAAGTACTATGCATTATTATTTTTCAAACTGCTGGTCTCAATTTCATGGCATTAGAAACTAATAGAACATGCTATAACTAAAATATTTTAAAAGTATTATTTGTTGGGGATTGGGTTGACTAACATATTTTGTTACTGTTAATATTTTTTCATAGGTACAAGATAAATATTTTGTATAATGTTGGAGTCAAGTGCATGTGTGCATTTATGCATTGATACCAGTTTGCAAGGCAAAATAGCTTTAGTTTTATGTGTTGCACACAAAGGAGCTTTTAATACATTGCTATAAAATGCCACTAGAAGTCATTTGCTTTTAGAAAGGAAGATGTTCACCAGCATTCATCTTTCCTCACTCAGAGATGCACTCATACAGAGCAGAAACCTCAGCAGGCGGCTTCACCACCTGCACTGTGCTCTGAGATACTGAGGCAGACACAGTACTGAGCATGGAGTTTGGTCCGAGAAGGACGAGTGGTCAGTAGCAGAAGGCCCTAGGCCTGAGAAACTGAGCAGGCAGTGTTCAGCCAGTGCCAGCATGGCAGGTATACTATCTGTGAGACTATGAAGTTTGAAGTTGTCAGCATTTAGGAAACAGTCAACGTGGAAAGTTGCTTCTTGATGCTTACTGTTCTCTTACAGCAAAAAGAGGCAACAAATCCTGACACAAGCAACAATAGTATTTTCCTATTTGATGGTGTTTCTATGAAGATCTAAATGAATCAATGAAAGCCATTCCTCTTTCCTTAATCTTAACTAGTGGTATATCAATGTACCACTTGGAATTGCTATGTTCCTACACTTCGCAGTAAAGAAGTTGGGATAAAATGAGAAGTGACTGCCATCAGCAATGTGATTGGGATTTTGGTATAAAAAACCTAATTAATGGGCTGGGGTCTTTCCATTGGTAGAGCCAAGAGAGGAGTTAATTGAACTTTTATAAAATCCACGAAGGCCTGCTTACTCACTCTCTTAGTGTTGGAATCATGGTTCTTCACGTCAGACTTACAGAGAAACAAAGAACAAGTTTATCAACATGGGCTGGCTGGCTGAATGGAACCACTCTGAGACACCCTGAGAAAATGACAGAGACAGTGTAGTAAATAAAGTCACCAATGATGAATCCACGCCTAGTTAATAAAGGAAATGGGAGTTATTTCAAGCATATCCCTGAACTGACTTCAGGAGAAATGCTTATTTTTCCTTGGTGATCCTTATTAGGAACCAAACAAAAACAAAGCAAAAAACAAAAACAATACCCTGGCTGGGTGCATCATGTAACTGAGTTTGTGAGACTGAAGACCCTCAGTGTCTGCAAAGAGAACTATATAATCCATCACATCAGACCACAAAACAGTCAAACCTTGCTGCTGCTCTAGAAGCTGGAGAATGGCAGCTTGAACTCTATTATGCAGAGCGCTTTTTACTGCCCTCCTTTCCTTTCCCCAACAAATCCCCAAAGACCTAGCAGGACCAGATGTGAAAAGAGGTGAGACGCAGATGCAAACATAAATTCTTCTCTCTGAGACAGTGATTGCTTGGCCATGCATGCCCCTACCCATGTCAAGTCCATGGTTCACTCAGAAAAATCAAGCACACATGGTACTGACATTGCTCAGATTTCCAGAGCAAAGCTTGGATAGAGAGCAGGTCGAATGTGTGTGTGTGTGTGTGTGTGTGTGTGTGTGTGTGTGTGTGTGTGTGTGTGTGTGTGTTTTCTATTGAGATGGACATTAATTTTAACCTATAGCCAGAGTCACAGTAGAAAGCAATCAGATAGAAAAAAAGGTTACTTCTAAAGGAAAATCAAGTCAGTTGCACTGGTCTGCCATCAAGAAGCCATGAATGAGATCACATACCAATTCTTCAAGCTGGGGATCTTGAGGTCAGCCCCAAAACCACTTCAGATTTCACTTTCTTATGTAATTAAAGGTGAAGATGGAAAATTTCTGATCACCATGTGTACTATTATCCAGTCTGTGCCTAACACCAGAGAAAAAGAAAAAATACATGTACAATGCTGCAAAGCAGGCCGGTGTGTGTATTCCCAACCTGATTAAACTCTTCGCAGACAGATATAGCACCTAGAAAAACATGTCGCACATCTCTAGCAAGCACTCGTAGCGCTCCTGTCTTGCGATGCAGCTCCTACTACTTTGCCTGCTCCATTCCGATCTTCCCCACGGCTCCCACTGCCTATGATTCGTGGCTCCAGTGGTCTATCTACCTCTGCAGTGACCTCCCTGAGAGCATGATGCTACACCTTGGAACACAGAATGACCCTCACACCACCTCTGCCACATCCCCTCTTTCCCCCTGCTTTACCTGATTTTGAGTTAGAAGCTGAACTTTGACAAACAGCCAAAAAATCCAAGGATTAGAAAAGAAACCTGAGCTTTTCTGCCCCATCTTAGTAGCAAAAAGATTCATGTTTGCTGTTACTTGGGCAAACTCAAAGAGTTGTCAAATGACTGTTTTCCAAATCCTAACTGTATATCAAGAGAAAAACTAAACTGCTTTCAGGATTCGGTGTCGTGAAAATTGAATTTTAGATGCTTACATTTAGTGCTATTTAACATTAATGGTTTTCTCTCTGATTAGTACAATGTCACCACAAAACAGCCATTCAACAACAGAATAATTGCACAACAATTGTTTAATATGATGTTACTAATGAAAAATTACCATGTACTTATATGTACTGATTCATTAATCTATTCACCAGCCCAAAGGTAATTATCATTATTATTATTATTATCATCATTAGCATCATTTTATTTTTAGCACCATTTTATAGATGAATAAAGTTTGAGGCACAGAGAAGTTAAGTAACTTGCCTAAGATTCCACAGCTTCTGAGCTGTGTTAGCTTCCTAACACAGAAAAATGGTTCCAGGATGATTCTGTGCCTTTAATGTATTTATTTCCTGATGGTGTATATTAACTCATTAAATATTTATTGAGCTCTACAAGTTCTATGGATTCACCTAAGCTAATAGGTTACTGCCCTCATAAAGAATTTTGTCTAATGAGAGAGACCAAAATTAAATAAATGATTACACAGATAGGTATTTCAGTTATTATGATAACTGGTGGTATGAGGAAGCAGCTTAAGACTTCTCAGAGAAGTCATAATGGAGGGAATGAATTCGTGGTGAGGATCAGGAGTATTCCTTGAGAAAGTGACATTTGACAGTTGAGCCATGACAAAGAAGAATGAAATATGTACAGTATCAAAGGCATCAGGAAATAGTTTAGTGTTTGGAGAACTACCAGTTCAGATGGAGTCCATTGAAAGGAAGACAAGGAAGGAGCAAGCCAGTATCTTTAGGAGTGAAATCCATCTTTGGTTCCTGAGCCTTGGAGCTACTCACCCTAAGGTTGGCTACTCTCCATGTTCCTCAGAACAGCCACTCTGAATCCTTCTCCAGCCCTCGGAGTCTCTGACGAAAGGTCTATATTAAAATAATCCTGCACTCTACAGCTGCAAGCTTGCCTTAGCCATGGTCCACACATTTGGACAGTCAGAGAGCAGGTCAGCACCAAGGGCATGAGAGTTACTCTGCAGCTCCCATCTCCACGGGGATGGCTCTAGTTCTCCATATAAGGCCATCAGTGTCACAAGGTGGCATAATCCACCTTGGCTATACAGAAGCTCTTCCAAGGTACTCCTGCTGGAGTTGCAGTGTTTCTCCATTTTTTCTCATCATTGCTGCTTTTCAACAATTATAAGACATATTGTTGTCCTAATTGTTTGCTGATGAAATTTGGTTTAGGTACTGTATGTCTACCTGCACTGCACACATCCAGAAAAATTTTTACAACCCTTCTTTGGAGCATGATATGACCCCTATTAGAAAGCCTGAGCCATAACTCAGTTGCAACACAGCTATTGCTGCCATTTTACTCTGACTTTGCAGGTGAGGGATGGAGATACTCCCAGCCACTGATAGTAGGGTCACGTCCCTGGCTTTACTGGTTTCCTTTTCTCCTATTCCAACTTTTAATTCCTTTACTGAACTTTCCTGCTTACCACTGGAGGGTGGCATTTTCTTTCAGTCACAATTCTGACTTCAATAGCAGCTGAGTTCAGTTGAGAAAAGAAGTGGACAGGCGTCAGTAGACGAGCACTTTAAAATCATTTCAGAATTGTGTGGAGAATATAGCAAAGTGGTGCAGGAGTAGTGGGGAAACAGAGTTTAAGAAGCAAACATACTCTCAGTTATACACAGTGGTGTTCTAAATACTAGAGTACACTTTTCAACTTGCACCCAAATGTTGGTGTCACCACATTAAACTCTGCATCAGACCCCTCAATAAGGACCTCTGGAAGGAATTCAGGATGAAGCCATCCTCTAATTCAAATGACTACACAAGCCTCTCAGCATTTGAGAGTTGCCTGAAGAAGAAAATGCTTGCTTATGATTCTTTCTACATGTAGAATCATGGACCATATGTATCTGCAAGACCTTCCAGGCTCAAAGTGAGTTTTAATAGAATCAATTATTAATTACATATTCTAAGTACTTTAATTTTAAATTTACAATCTCATTAATCACTCTAGTAACCAGGAAGAATTTGTCATTATTTCTCTTACTTCATAGATGAATAAACCAAGGTTCAAAGAAATCAAGTAACATTGCCACAATCAAATATTGAGAGTATGGATGCTACACTGCAGCATTTCAAAGTCAAACCTTCTTTGTCTATTAAACAATACTAAACCCAATATGATCTTGTCTACAGAAATAGCAACCTTGGTAAATAAGTTTCATTTCTTATTCCAACTTCACATGATTAGAAATGACTGTGTTGAAATGAATTTTGAGCCTGACCCAAGAAAAGTGGGGGAAAGTGCAACAATTCAGTAACACCTGTCACCAAGGAGAGCATGGGAAATGTGGTCCCACCTGCAATGTATCTACCATCTCTCATAGAGTTCTGCTATCTAAGGAGTCATAAAAACCAATGGCTCGTTCTTTGTGCCCACTTCTGTCCAGGCTATAGCTTGAACTGACTGTTCTGTTGGTGTTAAGTCTACCTGGCAGTGTGATGCTACATTTTGAAACAAGATTTATTTCTATTATTCTATAACCTCAGCCAATGAGCCTATAAAAATAATATGTGGGAAAAGTCTTTTGTTACTTGTCATGTGCTTAGCATGCTGACATCTCTGATTCAAGGAACTATTTTCACATCCCATCAGTCAGCCAAGGAGATATAAGCTGAATTCTCTGGCATCTTTCCTCTCACCTCACTCCCTGGAGAAGATCTAAGGTTTTTTGTGGAGCAGGGATAAGAAAGGAAACACTCAAATGCCACTACTGCCCAGGCAGTCTCTCTGGGACTGTGGGAGGTAGTGAGTTGTTTTCTTTTTTTTCAGTGGAGGGACTGGGGTTATAAAATGACTGACAAAAGAGAACAGACCCATCAGCTCCTCCAATAGAAGGCAATCAAGAATGGCTATTACATACTTAAGTATAGCTAAATATGAATAAATATAATAAGTTGTTGAATGTTTCCTGATACCCTACTTATTTATTGAGGTAAGGCAATGCAATAAGAACAGAATGTCCCTGGTTGCAATGGGGGGACAAGTCTTCCACAAACAAAATGAAACAAGTGCAAGAGCAGTGACAGAAGCAATGACAAGATCGTATGTCTTCCTGGCCATTTGAGTTACAGTAATCACACCAAATGGAACAGGATCATAGGTTGACATGATTGCTGTAGCTCTGAGATCACAAGGGATTTCTAAGAGGAACAGACTGCTCTGATTTTAAAAAGTGGACAGACATTGTTCTGCTAAGTCAATTTCATGCACAGATGTCTCTGAAATCTTAAAATGTATCACGAGAGGATCAAACTTACAGTGGTCAACAAGTGCCTATATCACCAATGTTCAGACTAACCTCATGATGATAGGGGAATGAGAGTCATCGCCTCTGAAACCATTTCACATGGTGTGAAAAAAGCACATACAGAGCCTTGTACATAGTAAACACTCTGTCAGCATCAGCTTTTAGGAGTATTGTTTTTCATGGTGTCATATACATGACAAGTGATACAATGATGATTTAAACATGATGACTGTCCAAATCCCAAAAATAATAACAAATATTGGGGAAACTACTGTCTTGTAGCTCATGTGACAAAACATCTTCTGCCCCTGGTTTCTTTTGTTGTTGTTGTTGTTGGGTTTTTTGTTTGTTTGTTTGTTTGCTGTTGTTAATCTGAAGATGTAGTCTATGTGGCCAGATAGGCACAACTAACCCATTCTACAGGTGAGAAAAGTGAAATTTGAAATGTTCAATTAAGGGCAGGCAAGAAAACTCATTGTATTAGAGGGCCTGCTTAAGCAGATGCAGGGACCAAGATCTGATCCCCAGCATGTCATTCTGGACCCACTCTAGGGGTGCTGAGATGGCAATTGGGACTGGGTGTGATGGCCCATTCTTGTAATCCCAGCCCTTGGGAGGCTGAAAACAAGGAATCACTATGACTGTGATGGGTGCAGTGAGATCCTGTAGACTCTGTATTGAATACATTTTAAAAAACATTCAATAAACAGAAGACTGGGTTTCACACCCCTCT
>PVKA01020733.1:21136-39979 GCA_004027165.1 Ctenomys sociabilis
TGGTGGTGGTGGAGGTGTGGGGGGGGGTTGTGCGGGTGTGTGCTTTAGAACAAGGTCCCACTATGTAGTCCAGTCTGATATCAATTTCATTCTGTGGTTCAGGATTGCCTTGAACATGAGAGATTCCTGCTTCACTCTCCTGAGAGCCAAGAGAACAAGCATGTACCACCATACCAGACTAGAATTTAGAGTACTAAACTGCCCATTTTTCTTCTGATTCTTTCCTGACTACTGGTAGGTATCTCAGTTCTCAGAAGCAATGGGACCGACTGCCAAGTTCAAGGCCTGCCTTCTACTTTTCCTGTGAACTTGGGCAACTTGCTGAAGGCCCCATGGTCTCCATTTCCTCATCTCTGAAGTGAGGAGGGTAGTGCCAACCAGGAAAGCTCACAAGGCACAGGTACTGGGAGGAAGAACCAGTGGTGAGGAGTACCAGCATTTGGAGGCACACCTGCCTCTGAAGACTTGACTGTCGGGACTTCACTCCTCCCTGGCACCAGCACACATTTTGTGAACTGCTTTTCTAGCCTGCATGCCATATCTTCATGTGTTTGATTCTGTCCACCTCTCTGGCCAGCAAGCTCTACTTCAGTTCCACCCAGTAACTGTTGCTGGTAAGCCACACGGACATGTGGGCTCACTTACTTCTATCCCCTGTGTCCAACTTCCCTGCAGTGAGATGGAAATTTGGGGGCATTCACAACAAACACATAGAAACTCCTGGAGCTTCCAAATTTCTGTCTCTACTTCCCTTTCTTCCTGCGGTTCTGAGCTTCTGATTTAGCCCCTCCTTTTTCCATCAGATGATCCATGTTCTGTCATTCTAGTTGGGCAGGCCTCTCTCCTGAGGGTGGGCTCTGCTTCACCCTTGGACTGCTCAACACTGTCTCCTCTCTTTGTACCCCTGGTGACACAGGCTCACTGGGGTGTGGAACCACTTTCTGGAACACTATGGGACAAACATGATCTTTGACATTTATGCATCTGTGTCATCAGTACCTGGACTGAAATCATCTGATGAAATACAATTGTGCAAGCACAGTGAAAATTCCTTTCTTTACTTAAAGTTATAACATTGAATTCATTGTGAATCATTTTGCTTTAGTGATTTTAAGAAAAATCGCCAGTCTGAACCAACAAGACTTTGAACTCCTTAATTTTTTTAACCTGAGACACATGTCCCAGTTGCCTCACCTGGTCCATCTGGGTACTGCTACCTTATAAGCCTCAACAAGTGATTAACATCTGTGCCTTCACACTCTCTATCTGTAAAATGGGTCTTGCACCTCTGCAACAATTGTTCTCTGCGTTCAGCAAGGGAGCACATCTGCAGAGCACTGTCTGTACTCCAGAAATGTGTAAGTGTTACCATCAGGCAGAACTGCAACCAGTGCAGCCCACATTCAGTTTCACTTTCTGATTGTTGGACCATTAAAAACCTTCTCTCCCTCTTTTAACTTCCTACAAGGGGTAGTTAACCTCAAAAGTTATTCCAGTGACCCGGTAAGTTGTCAGTAGGACTTCCAACACTATAGGTGAAAGTTCTTGTTTTTTAAACATAAACTAAAATTGTCATGCAAACAGGGCAGAACCTACAAAGGCCCAGGGAGACATGTTATAACTCTGAAGATCACCTATTGTTTTCATCTCTGTCTTGGAAAAAAAAAAAAAATACTGGCTTTAAATTTGCTCTGTTGAAGATCCAATAAAACCAAAACAATGGCCTACACAGAACAATGAAAACCTACCTTGTACCTTGTAGTTGTAGGCAGAGCATTGGGGGGGGTTGCGGGAAGGGGAAGGGGTGGGATGTGAATCCTGTAGCCTATTTCACATTGGGAATAACAGAGGTCATTCTGAATACTAGTTTTCACTGTAACCCTCATCCAGCATTGGAGGGAGGCCATGAGGAAGACCTTTCACTGGATAGTCAGCAGAGATATTTTTTAACAAAGTCCACATTAGAATCTTCCCAAGCTTCTGACAACCATCGTTTCTCACTATTTCGCCCACTTGAAGCAAGGTTTAATCCATATGTTTCTGATTCATTTACACCTAACTCATCATGAGAGTATACTGACATAGCTTTTGGGGAGTCAGGAAAATCCCAATCCTGCTTTTGTTTTCTGGTTCTGCTTCCTCAGTTCCCACTCCCTCCCATTGTGGACCTGGGCTCTTCATTTGGCCAGTCATAAATCACCTCCACCTCAAAGGCTTCGGTGGAATTCCCTGCTCCCAGCCCAGGATATTTCTTTGGGCTTGCTATTTGGCAAACACAGGTTCTTTCATCCTGGTAAAATGGAAATCCAAACATATTTTTCACGGAAGCCCCCACCTACCCACCCCTCCTACTGTTACCCCCTGTCCAGCTATAGCTATCAGGCTGATATGAAATAAAACAGATGTGCTCAGTAATGTGCCAGGCTCCCCTACTCCTCTCCACACAGCCAACTACAGCACCCACCACCAGTACAGGGACTTCCATTATGCAGATCCATAAACATAGGAGCTCAGGGTTTGTTCTCTACTGGTTCCTGTTGGAACCCCAGGGAAGGACACAATGCTTTACTTTGCATGTATAGAGGTCAAATGACAGCAGCAACCAAGACATTAAAAACAAATCTCAGCCTCAGAACTCTCAGAGTAGATTGGATAGGTGAGTCAAGGATAGAGGATATAAAAACATGTTAACAAGAAAAATGTAATGCCTGTAATTTGTGTCAGTCAAAGCTCATCCACTCAACAAAGATCTTATTCTAATTGAGTCCTCTCTCTCTCTCTCTCTCTCTCTCTCTCTCTCTCTCTCTTTCTCTCTCTCTCTCTCTTGTTTTAGTTGGTTTTTAAATCCTGTTCTCAAAGTTCCATTAACATATCATGTGAATACCCTTCCAGGAGTAAGTTATCAATTTCATGGTCTGACCATTAAACTGAGAAAAGCAGGTCATTTGTAAACCCAATACAATTCATAAGTTCCCAGTTGTAAAGTAATCCCTGGTATCCACTCCAAAGCCCCAGGGACAGCTCAGCACAGCCACTTTTGGTGATCTGGTGATGAAAGATATATTATTGAAATCCAGGAAACCTTGGGAAAAAAGTTTTTAAAAACCATCTAAATTGAAATGAATGCACATCATTTGGGTGCTAGCAGAAGTTTCATCCTTCCCTCCTTTCCCTCACCCCCTCAAAACAATTCACCATAAATGTCTCAGAGCTTAAGGCACACAATTAAAAAATTTATACGTAGGTTAGAAACAAAACAATTGCATGGATTTCAGGATCTGTGGCAAATTCAAGGTGAACTGAAAGGGCTTGTGAAGGACATGGACTAACATGTTACTGAGTCTTTTAGCTTCACCAGCTCAATAGCTCTCCCAGTGCCCTTCTCTCAAGCTGACTGAGTAGGCTTCTCTTTCTTTTATGATCAGTTATTAGAACCTCCACCAAGTATGATGGTTGGCTGAAACTGCCTTGTCCCAAGTGACATTTTGCATTAAACAACATCATTTGAAAGATAGTGGGGAAAACAACCTCCTGGAAAAGTCAGATAGCTTAAGAAGGCAGAAGATGGCCTGTCTAGGCTGACACAGTATTTGAAGGATTTCATAATTTGGTCTCAGCTCCCAAACTTGTCTCAAGCCTGATATCCAGATCTCAGCCTGATTGTCTTCCTTTCAATGTAAATAGAAAGATCTCCAGATTTGGGAGTGATTTTCCCCATGATCCTAGAACTTTGGCCTATGAAAAGAACACAGATGTGAGTCTAACAACTACCACAGAAGATAATATTATTCATTACGATTACCAAATTGGCATAAGATCAGCAGTTTCTCTCCTAATTTCTTCCCATTGCTCACCTGCCAAAATTAAAATTTCAAACATATTAGCTTTGCTTCTTGGTGGTTCTTTCCTTCCATGCTGCCTCTATTCTCAACAGCTCCCCAGATTTCTGTAATAAAACCCTGGTGTGGAGCGGATTCCTTCTGAAAGGAGACGTTATTAACAGAGAAATGTACCCTGACTGGTTTGGTGTCTGCAGAAAGAAAAGTCGGATGTGATTCAGCGACCATGTTTTCAGAGCACTCTGTCAATGACAGTTGGAAACATATGTTTTTTATAAATTTCTCGTTCCAAAACAAAGACTGACAGTAAAGCCTAGGGCTTTGATATTTATATAAATTGTTAAGTGGTTCACTGGGGAAAGTACATTTCAATTAGCATGTCACTGCTCATCATGCAAGCCTTGAGAAAGGCGTTCTGATTAAGCTAGTTGTTCGGCAATACATCAAAAGTGGGGGCTTACCAAAGAGCTGTTTCCTTCAAGGCCACTGATGTCACCTGATGCCTGGCTGAGTTTTCTGAGTTTTTATTTGAAATCAAATGAGACATTCAAAATCCCACTTTAAACTACATCAATTCAAAAGTTCAGTCTGTTTTAGTTCAACAAACATTAACCAAGCCACTATTAGGTGGAACGAACCAAGTTAAGTGGAGTGAAAAGTAGGCCTGGGTAGGTCCTGGATTCTCTGATGTTATGATCTTGGGTACTTCTTGACAGAAGGGATGTTGGTCACCAATTTTTCAAAAGCTATTTCTGATTTTGAGCTCGTTTCGGGGAGAAAATATGAGCTATGGTTCATTTCAAACCAAATGAAAATAAACCTTGCCTTTGCTTGTGGCTTTCTAAAACTCCAATTCTACATTTTTCAAATAAGAGATTTTCTTTCTTGAGACTTCTTCCAATTCATCTTTTTAGGCTGAGATTATGTTCATAAGCTGTAGATAAACCAACAACTCATCACTCAAAAAAGTCTTGCTGTGAGCTGAGGGGTTTTTTTCCTCCCTCTTTTATGTACTCTGCTGCCGCCCTTAGGACAACATTGTAAGTTAGGAGGCTTTCTGTGGGCTCTGTTTTGATGTGTCACTGTTTGCATCTCATTAGCTCATGCAGCTATCCTTAAGACTGAGGGGTACAATTTTGTGCAATTCACTCCAAGGGAACATTCCAATCTCTCCCAGCCTGTAAAGTCCAGCAAAGACAAGGACACCAAATTTGTTCCCCTTATCTACCCAATTTAGTAGCTATTTGTCACTGTCAATTAGTCAAGGGTGAAATAATTACCCATGGCTTGAGTTAGAGAACGAAGTCTGGTTAGCAGAAAGAGAGAGAGAGAGACAGACAGACAGACAGACAGACAGACAGACAGAGAGACAGAGAGAACAATTGGTTCCTATAGAAAAGAAATGTGAAATGAGTAGGTGGTATGCTTAAAGGACACAGGCAGGCCAACACCCGACATATTTCTGACTCATGGCTGAAACCCTGCCATTTATGATTCATCCCTCTCTATGAAACATTGCTTTCTTTCTAGAGTTGTTTGAAAATATCCAAAGTCAGAAAGGAAGGGTAACATAAAAATTAGCCCATAATTCAGACACTGTTCATTTATTGAACCTTTTCTATGAGTCAAGTATGACATTTCAAAGAGAAGTGAAATATTGCCTTTAGGAAGCTACCATCCCCAAGAAGGTTGTTTGTTCGAAGCTACTCCCTAATACGACACTCCTCTAATTACTGCTCTCTTCTTCTACCTTCCTCAAGTTTCTTGAAAGTTGTGCTTACTTTCACTATCTCTATTGCAATGCATTTAACTTATTTCTACAGCCCCTATTTCTAACCCCCCCAGTCCTGTGAATAGAGCTGCTGAGCATCAACTCATCAAATTCATGTTTGATTTTCTCCTGTTTGCATCTTATGAAACCTCTTGGGAAAACTGGACATTTATGAATATAAATGTTTCTTTGAACTTGCCCCTCTTCTTTATTTCCAATTCTGCTACATTTAACTTCCTTTTATATGTAGGTGGACCTAAGAGTGCTTTGACCTCTTGCATTCACTTGGTCTAGTAGTCCTCAAGCAGTAGCCATTGTTTCTAAAAGCACATTTTTTAACACCTGGAGAGATTATTGGTTGTAAGACTGATGAGAGAGATAACATTTGGAGCCAGTGAGTAGATGCCAGCGATGCCTGTGATCCTGATACACAAGACAGTCTCCCCCAAGAAAAATTGCCTTGTTCAAAATCACAATAATATAAGTAATGAAGACCCTATTTTGTACTGACTCTAAGTAACATTATTCACACACAGGGCTTCTGCTAACACTCCTGTGCAGATATCAGGCAAAGCAGAGAACAGAAGCCCTAAGAACTAACATCTAGTGGGCCGTAGCCGTCTTAACCAGAAATCCTACCCATTACTGAGAAGAGAACAGAGCCACACCCAAGTTCATTCTCTCTTACAAAACATCTCTTAGTTGATGACACCATCTAGTGTCTCAGATTTGAACCCCAGGAGTTAAAATTAACTCTTGTCTTCCCCTATACCAAGTCCTTCTGTTTGTATCTCCTAAAAATTCTTCTCTACATCTAAGAAAGGTCAGATTCCAAACCCAAAATAAATAATGGCTGTAGGCTACTGATTGTTATCTGCATATTGGGCTTATTATCCTATATGCTAAGAGTAATAACGTAATGAAAGAATAACACAACTGAAGAATCTTTTAACCTAGACTAATTTATTCTCAAGTGGAGTCCTTTTACCAAGTTTCTATCATAACCTGGTAATTTTTTGTTTGTACACTCATTATGTTTAATTCAATCAATTCCACAAATATGTTTAAATGTATATTTGATACATTTAGTTAAGTATAGCAATGTTTTAAAATTGTATGTATATGTATATTGCATGTTAAACACATCATATGTGCTTCATAGCAAGGATTTATTTTGTAGTCATGTAAATACTTGGTTCTAGACCCTTGGAGTACCAATTTAGGGTGTTTTCTTAAAAACCTGGCTCTCAAATTTCTTTAGCTTCAAAACATTCCCATTTTCCTGGAGGTCTCTCTCAGCTCTGCATGGACAATGCTGGTCATCAAACCTCTGATCTGTGAACCAAAACTAGCAAAGTTGACACTATTTCTCCTTATTTATTCTCATTCTATTTTCTCTAAAACTGGCCCAGTCCGGCTTTATCTCCCTACATCCTCACTAACTTATTTGAAGTCATGTTTGTAGTTCAAAAGTCTCCATTTCACTTGATTTAGTAGCAGCATTTGACCTAAAAGATCACGTATTATAACTGGGAGAAATACACAACAAGAGTTGCACCATATCCACTACTTGCTACAGAATGAAGACACAGATTTTATTGGGTGAAACCACTGAGATTTTAAGGATGTGTAGGTAGAATGACACCCACACTTTAATCCCCCGAATATGTTTCTTTACTTGACAAAATGGAAATTGTAGAGGTAATTTAGGTATGGGTTTTGGAACATGAAATTATCCTGGGTATTTGGAAGGATCTAACAGAATCCACTGAGTTCTTTGAAGAAGAGAACTTTAGGTCAGAGTGTTGCTACACAAAGAGGGTTCCCTCCACATGCCATGGGGCTCTGAAGATAAATGACGGAAGTGATAGGCCAAGGAATTCTGAGGCCCTCAGGAACTGGGAATTGGGTCCCCAGCTTGCAGTGAAGAGAAACCTGGATGCTACAACCAAAAGGAACCAAATTCCACAAACAACCTGAATGAGTAAAAGAAATAGAGCCTTTGTTTCCTTTGAAAAGAATGTAAACCTGTCATTGAATTAATTTTACTCTGATAATACCCATGCCAGACTTTGACCTACTAACTTGCAAAATAATTTTATGTTATTTTAAACCACTAAATTTCTTGCAATTTATTATAACAGAACAGGAAACTGATATGAAAAGCAATTTTCTTCATATTACTGTTATGTCCTGCCTATAGTGACTAACTCATATATGTAAAGCATTCAAGCACACAGTGAACACTCAGTAAAGCTTATCTGGACCAATTATTTTCTTATTATATGACATAACTATTTCATATGAGCAGCTCCTCATAAAACTACTTGAGTTTCTTTTCACTAAATTACTGCAGATATTTCAGGATCCTTCTGGTATTGCTAGAGGTAGCTATAGGGCCTGAAGTTCTCCTGAGAAGGGTCATACTTTTTATGTTTGAGTGGCAAGAGGTGCAGTGGCTATTGTTATCACAACAGCATCATTGCTCATAGGTTAAGACAACTATCCCAACCTCCTACAGCAATACAGATCAACTTGTACCTCCTCCACAGCCTGAGTCACAGCAAGTATCAACAGCAGCAATATTCTGGTGACCTCAAGGAAATAAAAGCGCATATATTGTAAACAGAGACTATAGATGTCCACTGACTTAAAATGGCTCGACTGCTGATTCATAATGAAGCAAAAGTGATATATTTTTAGTAGAAAGTGTAGTAATAGTTCTGAATTCAGGACATTTCCTGAGTTAGTGATACATAGTCCATCCATTCTCAGGATGTGGGGCAGCATCAGCAAGCTTCAGCACCTAGTCAGTGACACCATGCTGAGATTTTCTGGTAAGAAAGGAGTGTGAAGGTGGTTGGGCTTCGAGATGTGTTCCAGGGGTTGATGGAGCAAACCTCTACACATGCTAGATGAGTCATAGAGGCACGATCCTGGGGTCTGTGTCTGGTCTCTCAATTCTAACTCTGGCACTGGTCCTCTGCTCTGCTCTACATCTTCCAGGAGCTCAGTGGCTCTGTTTCACCACGTCCTTCCTCCATGACATTCCTACCTTGGAGCCAGCTGATCATGCACAGAAATATCTTTTGGAAGTTAGCTAAATTGAATCTTTTATCCTTTACATTTGGGGTGTCAGGTAATGTGTCTTAGAAACCAAAAGCTGACATACACAAGAAGCAACCATTCAAACTCTGTTGCTAAGCCTGGATGTCTGGAGGTGAGTGCACTGAATGCATCACCAACTTAGATATTTTCAACTTATAACAGGTTTATTGGGATTTAAATCCATTATAAATATGGAAATGTTTGTATACAGATGTTTATCTGGACTTGGACTAAATAGAGAAATAGTTTTATTCATGCAAAGCCTTATTTTTTTGAAGTATTTTGGGAAAAAATATCTAGCAACAGCAAGAAGTCCCACCTGCTTCAGGCTGTGGTGACAGTGGAGGTACTACAGAAAGCACCACCTAAACCTTCGGTGCTTACATGTATACACACCTGGAGAGATGAAGAGCATCTCATATGTTCCAAGCCATCTTCCCAGCCTAAGTCTGGTCCCTACTTGAGTGAATGACAAGGAAAACCCAAACCCGAGCAGGGACATCTGGATCCTACTGATGTCTTCACCATTAAATTGCATGTAACTCTGCTTTGACAGTCTTTCTTTCTAAATTTTAATTGTTTCATTGGTAAAAAGGAAATAATATTATTCTTTTCCCTAACAGCCATACCATTATTGCAAAAGTTCATTGGGAAAACCAACGTTTGTGGGTCTATGGCTCAAGAAAACACTAGGAAGAATACTGCAGTGAGGGTCAAGAAAGTTATGAAGAAAGTAAGAACAAAATGAGGCACACAGAGATTATTTTTTCTTTACTATAATTTCAGGACATAATATTCTCTAAAACAGTCCCTTTCCCATCTGGTTAGCACAGAAGACAGAAATCCATTTTTCTACAGTCACAGATGAGTCTACCAAGAGGATGAGGAAGCCATTATGAATTCCTTGAAGTTGTAGGTGGTAGACAAAGTGGGCCTCTTCAACTCAATTCAAACTAAGCAGAATCTGTGAAAGTGGCACATGGTTACTGAGGAGGGCACGCTGCCAGCCAAAGAGATGAAGAGGTGGATCAGAAAGACAAACCTGTCTGACTTCTCTGTCAATAGCCAAGCCTCTGAGATGGTGCAGGGTAAGATCAATCAGATGATGCCAATCACCCCCAGTAATGGGGCCAGCTGTGTAGAAGTTTCTTCCCCCATTGTCCACCATCTTTGAGTACCTCAACCCCAATCTGGACTCTTAAGAAGATTCAGTTCAGAATATGCAATTCTCCAAGTCAGTCTTAAGATTCAATGCTATCCTTAAGAGCATTAAAAGCTTGTCTTCAAAAAAAAAAAAAAAAAAAAAAAAAAGGCACATTTGTGTTCTTCCCTGAATTTTCTTTCTTTCCTTTTTTCTTTCTTTATTTTATTTTTTGTGTATTTGATACGGGCTCTCACTATAGAATTCAGGCTCATAGCGCTCCTCTTGTTCTCAGCCTCCCTGGCTCTGGGATCAGAGGCGTGCACCACGCCAGCCTAGTCACGGCGGCTGGCTCAGTGGGCTGCGGAGTGGGCCTGGTGTGGCATGTAATGACGAGGGTAGAACCCCCATCTCTGCGCTTACCTAAGCAGGCTCTTAGTCCAATGAGCTATCTCACCAGCTCTTCCTCGAATTTTCTAACTGTAGCTTTCTCTTCCTAGAAATAGCTGTTTCCTCAAAGTTTTGTTTTGATCTTCACTAAGTTTCTCAGGTTTTTAGCATGATCACCATGACAATAATAAACCCATGGCTTCTTATGACTAACCTACGGCTATCCATTGAGCATCCTTCAGTTACTATCCTTGTGTTTGGGAAATTGAGAAAAGAGTTCTGCTTTGGCTGGAGGAGCAGGAATATTTTAAAGGGTAACCATGGAGAGAATCTGGACAGGATGTAGCAGGATGAGATCAGGCCCAAGTTTAAACTGGTCAGCATGCTAGTATTATAAGCCACCTTCTTTTGGAACCCTACTGGTAGAAAAATTCAAAACTAGTGTATATGAGATATTTTTCTTACATCTATGCCAGAAAAAGACCAGAAAACTGTGAATCAAAATTTAAATAGTGTTAAATTCTCCTTGAATGGTACAAGGAATGCTTTTTATTATCTTTTTTTATTAGTATATATTTTCCAAATAGTTTTAACATAAAATGGAAAACTTATAGAAAATTTTACTTTTGAAAGAACAGATACGAATTGTTTGGTCACACAGATGCTGAGAAGCTGAAGTTTTTTAATGCAGACAACCAACGCACACTCCCCAGCAGCATCTTGCTTTGCACAGGGTTTCACAAAGCTAAGTTCAGGTACAATTCCCATCTGCCACTTTGTAAAGATTTCTGAGGCATGGAGAAGTTACAGTTCTTGGTTAAGTCAGCATCACCGGTAAAGCGATGGAGATGAAAGTAAAGACAGTCATGCTAGCCCTGGAAATTTCTCACTTGGTCATTCTATTCTACTGTATACCTTACCCCCAAACCCATGGTTCCTAAAATGTTTTCTAAAATATGCCAGAAATTTCTTCAAAAGGAAAAAAATAAAGAGAAAGAAATTCAGAAAGATAATTAACTCTGTTTCTGATATCCCTCAGCCAGGGCTGGGGACATGGATTGGCTGTCTCAGCACCTGCCTGGCAAGTGCAAGGACCTGGGTTTGGTCTTCATTACCACAGGCCATGCTGGCCACCAAAACTGAGCATGGTGGTACATACCTGTGATCCCAGGGCTGGGGAGGCTGAGACAGGAGGATCACTGTGAGTTCAAGTTGCATAGCAAGGTCCTGGACCAAATAAATAAATGTTTAAAAATATATATCCCTCAGCCATTTGTACCTTGGGTTGAATCTAGGACTAGGGAAGTGTATGCTGAAATTGTGATCCTGGAGGGCTATGGACTGTGAAAGCTGGCAGGAGCTGGTGAAGCAAGCATGAGCTCCCTAGGAATCTAGACATTCAAGGCAAAGTTTCCAGAGAGTGATGAATGCCAACCAGTGTTCTGCCCTAAGCACAGGCTTTTGTGAAATTCATACTCCAGCGTCTTAAAATGCTTCATGCATGAAATGCATGTTTGACTTATTTTATCATTATTTCTTTAAACACATGGATGAAGGGCTTAAACACTTCCTCTATATTCTATGACAACTATAAAATAGGAGATTGAGACAGTTTGATGTGGTGAAATTTTCTCACCATATTTTTTTACCCCTCTCTTTTCCAGACACAGCAGAGCATTATGGATGAGGTAAAAAGGAGAAATAAAATTCTTCTTATGGCCATCTTGTTTAGACATGGGCCTGTCCACCAAAGTAGAGACCCGATGAGATTTTAGCATAGAGATGTGCACTACTGTCTGACATGTGGTTTCTTACTGATTGCTCAGGGCACTTTCAGGCAGTTGCCCGTGGTGACATTGGACCTATGACTAAGCTAAGCCTTTTTTTAGGTTAGAAGAGTCTGGTTTTTGCCTGTGGAGTTCTCTTTCTGCTACGGTTAAAATGTCACTCTCAAGCTTGGGCCTCTTCGTGCTGACACCTCCCCTAATTCTTCTCAATTCCCTCTTAATTTTTGTCAACTCCTTTCACAGTGAGCAGATGCAGTGAACTTTCCAGAGAGGCCTCGGTCATCACAGAAGGCTGAGGGGGTGGAGAAGGGGAGAAGAGTTCTTGATTTAATTTTGAAATTTCCAAGTGAGAAGTTAGATACTTATTTGCAGACTAATCTCCTATTCTCTAAAGAGATAAGTTCTCTGATGAGAAAAAAATTATGATCAGAGATGTGAAGAAATGATGTAAGAGTCCCTTGAGTGCAATGATTCATATTGCAGAGGAAGCAGAGGACCAAGAAAATAAAAATGCAAGTAACTTCCTCCATCACATAAATCTTAAAACATCCATGTGTGTAATAAAGGCACCACTTCTGGCTGAGATGGAGCAGGAAGACCTTAAAGTTTCTGCCTTTTTTTCTGCAAGCTTCTCCTTCCCTAGGGAGAGCTCTCTAATTGTTCCTGCCCTGCAGCACTGGCCATGGGAGAGACCACTGTGTATTAATCCTCTTTTCCTGGAGGAGGAACAGAGTATCTCACCCTGTGCAGAAGTGAAACACACTTCCTCAGCAACAGGACTTCTTCAAAGCAGAAATTGCTTCAGAGATTCAGATCATGGCTCGCAAGACAGAATTTCTTCACCTACATCCAGTGTGCAGCCATCTGGTTTGTCTCCTCCAATTGATCTTCTGCTGTGAGGAATGCCTGGTTATTTCTCATTCTCCTCCAGTAGTGCCAGGATCCGCTATTTGCCCTGCTAAGAGAGGCTGACATGCCACTCTCCTGCCTGTGTCTGTGTCCCTGCTTGGCCAAACCTCCACTTCTTCCCTGGAGGACTGGCTTTGTATGTGTTCTGCAGACACCTGCTTGCTCTCAAGATAAAACAGAACACAATTTAGAAGAAATATGCAAGACGTGAGGGTCATATTTTAATGGAATATATTCTTGAATTTCTCATAGGAGTGATTTTAGAATTTGATTCATGCCAACTTGGAATTTTTCTTACCTAGATTGTATTTTTTATTCCTCTAGAACCAAATGTTCACTAGACAAAATTACTGCAGGAACAGGGATCAGACCCATGACCTTGGGTTTGCCGTACAGGTGCTTATGCCACTGAGCTATCTTGAAGGCACTAGACACATTATTCTATTTATATTCTAGCAAGTATTTTTACCTGTTAGGGTTGAAGTTTTTATTTTATTTTTTTGATGGAACCGGGAATTGAACTCAGGCCCTTACACTTGCCAGCAAATCGCTTATTCCACAGAACCATGTCACTGGCCCATGAAGTTTATTTTTACATAGATAAGGTAAGATTTAGATAAGATCATCTAGGTTATCTGCAAGGCCTTCTTACTGTCAATTGAATTGTAGAGGCAGTCACCATCCACTATGGTGGTCAATGGACTTGTTTTGTTCTCTTCAGAAGATTACAGCAGTAGAAGATTGGATCAATGTACAGACAATACTCTCACTAAGAAGCCTCTACTACAGGAAAATTAGTCAGGAAAGTGTTGAAGATGGGCAATTAAAGGTGAATGTTATGAGAAAGAAGTACTTAGAAGGAATGTTAGAGTTTCTATCATTCTGATCTCTCTATTCATTGTCACAAATATGCCAGAATGACTTAATAGCCTAGGCTATTATCTTAATCACTATATTTTAATACTGTCTTGATATCCTGTAGTTTAATAAGTAAATAGTTCTGTTTTCCTTCAGTTTTACCCTACTTATTATTGGCCCTTTGTTTCTACACACAGTTTTTAGCATAAGCTTGCCAATTTCTACTTTTAAAAAGCAATAAATAAAGAATTTGATTTGGATCACTTTGGACTTGTTGATCAATTTAGGGAGGTCTGACAACTTTACAATAAAAAATAAACATTTCATCTTGTGATGAATGAAGGACTGGCAAGATAGCTCAGTGGACTAAATGCTTGCTTGGGCAAGGGCAGACCAGGGTTTGATCCCTGACACACATGCTGCACTGGCCCCAACCCTGGGCGCGCTAATCCTGCTATAGAGGACAGGCATGGTGTCACATGCCTGTAATCCCAATAGTAGGGAGAATGAAAACAAGAGGATAACTAGGAGTCTTAGTTGTGTAGTGAGACCCTATACAAACACACACACACACACACACACACACACACACACACACACACACAGCAAATTATGACACAGGATATGTCCCTCATATCTGAGTCTTTCCTAATTTCCTTCATCTGTGTTAGTCTTTACTTAAGAAATGTTGTGCATCATGAACCAGATTTGTTTCTGTGTACTTGATAGGCTTTTTCACTGCTGTATAAAGCAACTTTTTATTTTCCATTTATTTGTTAGTTGTATGTCAAAGTGTAATTAATTTCAAAATACTGCTTTATATCTAAGAAGAATAAATTCAGATATCATGTATTTCACCTATAATTTTGGATTACAGATTATGAAATCATGACATCTGTAGTAATGATGACTTTATCTGTAGCACGTTAGACAATGACCAAACATGTCAGTCCTCAATCTCTGGAACTTGTAAGTATTTAGAGAAAAAATAAGTTCCTTTATATAAAGTTAAATGCAGGATCTTGAGCTAAAGGGTTATCCTAGATGATCTATTTGGACCTTGAATGTTACTTTGAGTGTTCTCATAAGGGGGTATCAAAGAGAGGCATAAACACTAGAAGGAGAATTAATATAAAGATGGAGGTAAAAAATGGAGTGACACAGTTACTAGCTCAAGAACCACAGATCAACTATCAATAACTAAGAGATAAGAAAGCAATTTTCTGCCTAATTTATAAATAACTATTCAAGGTATCAAGTTTGTGCCAGTTTTTTATAGCGGTCAAAGTAATTAATATATTCTATATTATTTTTTATACTTTCTTATTAGGCTACAACATCCAGAATAATGCTATCTATTACAGCTTGGGTCTTACATGCTCATAGGTAGGTTACATTCTCAGAGGTGGCTGAATCTAGAGTGTGTTAATGATTTATGGGCAATGCCTGGATTAAGGGTGCTAGGATTAAGGATGGGTGATTGGTTTGGCACCACTCTAATTCTGGTAGCCTGGGTAGCATATGACAGGGGTCAAAAATCAAAACTATCACAGTCCATTGCTTGCTTTGCTACTTTCTGCCCACCATGAATTGGTTCTTCTGTGCAGTACGTCTCCCACACCACTGCACCATGGAGTTATCCAATTATGGACTGAAACATCCACAAAGTATGTGCCATATAAACCTTTACTCCTTAACTTTGAATGTCAGGTATTTTGTTTCCACAATGAGAAAATTAACTAAGACACTATCCAGTTCCAATTATCTTTGTTTTGTTTTCAATGGTAAAACTTTAAATATATCAGCATTAATCATATTGTTAGTTGAAAAGGATCTTTGTTTGTAAGAAATACACAGAGAAAGTCTTGTCTCCTTGAGTTTGCTAAGAGTTTCAGGTAACTGACGTTAAATGTGATGAAAATATTTTTCTGAGCTAAGACATTTCTCTCATTATTCCACTTATATGATAATTATACTGATTAATTTTCTAATGTTGAACAAGAAGATTATGGAGCCACAGAGGAAAGAGATAGAAGTTCTATAGTGTGCCTGGGGAGAGTCACATGGAGAGAAAACTTTCTCTCAGGCTCTCACAGAGAGCAAACTAGTCAAGCATTGGCTGTGACTCATCCACATGGATGATACAGACAAAGGATCTACAGAGTAAGGTACAGGATTACAAGATAAACCCTGAGGGGACTTCACTGACCTCATCAGAAACAAAAGCTACATTTTTTGGTATATAAGTCTTGCTCTGTCTCTATCTTAACCATCCAGAAGAAAAGTATAAAAATGAGGTATAATAAGTTGAGCTGTAAATGGCCATGGTTGACAACTTCTTCCCATAACTCACTATTGTTGTGGAATGCTGGGCTGTGTTGGATTGTGTCATTGAGTTCAGGCACCTAAATTGGTTTAATGACAATGGAATATCCATCTTTGACAGGTGTAGACAAAGGAAGGGGTATAGAAAGGAAGAATCATGATGTGTGTGTATGGACAGTACAGTTGGGATTGATAACGCTGTGCTTCTACATAATTCTATGAGAGGCAAGATTTGCACTAATGGTGGTTGGACAGGATATTAGGTTGGCTTCTAGTACTATGGACAACTGCTAGGAAAATAACAAGGTAGAAAGTATTAATTATTGAATCTGTGATATAATTCAAGTATAAAAATAAGATAAGTAAAAAGCTACACTCTCTTAACTTACATATAAGAGACATCTGCTATAATAATGTCTGTAAGTATAATATCATGTATGCACCTTGTACAATACCAAAACATTATGAAAACAGTTTGCAATGTATTAATTTATCGAATATGTCTTGTCAAGATGTCTTAAAACTGTCTCATTGATATTTGTACTTCAGTAAAATACAAAATAAGTTAAAAAAACAATTTCTAATGTTACACAAGTGTTGCATTCGTGGAATAAATCCAACTTTTCCCATTGTATTATGCTTCTACACCTCTTTCAATTTGCTTTAGTAATATTTGTTGAGAAATTTTCTATCTATGTTAAAGAGATGAGACAGTGATTTTGCTTTCTTTCAACATCTTCAGTGTCATGTGCTCTCACAGGACTAGTTAGGAAATATGTTATTTTTTTGTTTTCTGAAGTAGTATGTGTAAGATTATTTTATTTTGAGGCATTACTTTACTTGTATCAAAATATGATTCTATTCCTTCAGTCTGCAGGAAAACTCACAAGTGATGTAGGTGAGCATGGAGTTTTCTATATTAGGATGCACATTGTGGGTTCCATTTATTTAACAGAAACAGAATAATTTATATTTTGTATTTCTTGTGTTCATTTTTATAACAATTATTGCTTATTTTAAAGAAAAAATAATAGAAACAATGATATGAAAGTTCAAACAACATAGGAGACTAACAATGGTTAGAAAATTGCTTATTGTCTTCAAAGTAGTTGCTCACATTACAAGATATAAGCATGAAAAAATGATTAAATAAGTGCAAGCCTTTCTCTTCAATGAATAATAGAAATTAGTAGTACAGCTACCTAGCTATCTTACTTATCATATATATTTTTTCCTGCTTCATTCCTTCTTTGTTCCTCAATCCCATCCTAGTTTTTCTTTCCTTCTGAATATTTCTTCCTATTTCACAATATCTATTGCATATTTTGCATCTTATTTACCCTTTCAGCTTCTTATACTAGGGAGATAATGATGTTTACACATGTGGGACTGATTTATTTAACTTATGAATGTGATCTCAAGTTGCATCCCTTTACCTATAAAAGTCTCAAGTTTATCCTTTTTTAGTTGCATAGTACTCCCTTGCATAAAAATATCACTATTGGGAGGATGTGTAAAATTGTTTACTAAAATTATTGCTAGAAAACACAAAAATATGAAAAGGAAGGCACAACTTTATAAAACAAAGAAAGTAAAAAAGATTGATCACAATCATTCACATCAGTAGTTTTAGCTCTCACTACCCAATAACTATTTGTTGTTCTTGAATAAGTATTAAAATTAGAAATGAACCATGAGGGGACTTCAGTGACCTCATCAGAAACAAAAGCTGCATCTCTTGGTATATAGGTATTGCTCTGTCTCAGTCTTAACCATCCAGAAGAAAAGTATAAAAATTAGGTATATAACGTGGGGCCATAATAATAAGTTGAGCTGTAAATGGTTACAGTCAACAACTTCTTCAGATAATTCACTATTGTTGAGGAATGCTGGATTGTGTTAGATTGTGTCGCCGAGTTCAGGCACCTAAACTGGTTTAATGACAATGGAGTGCCCATCTTTGACAGGACTAGACAAAAAAAGGGCTATAGAAAGGAAGAATCATGATGTGTGTGTATAAACAGTACAGTTAGGACAAATATGCCGTGCTTTTGCATAATTCTATGAGAAGCAAGATTTGTACTAATAGTGGTTGGACAAAATATTATGTCAGCTTTTAGTACTATGAACAACCACTAGGAAAATAACAAGGTAGAAAGTATTAATTATTGAATCTGTGATATAATTCAGGTATAAAAAATAAGATAAGTAAACAGCTGCATTCTCTTAATTCACTGATTAGAGACATCTGCTATAATAATGTCTGTAAGTATAATATCATGTATGCACTTTGTACGATGTCAAAACAGTACGAAGAGTTTGCAATGTATTAATTTATTGAATCTGTCCTGTTTGTCTTGAAACTGTCTCATTGCTATTTGTTCAATAAAATAATAAAAGAATTAGAATTGAATTCAAGAAGAGCTGGCCTGGAAGCTCAGTGGGCTAAAATGTCTGCTTAGGCAGACTGCAGTGGCTGGATTCAACCCTGGCATGCTGAGATGGCAAATGAGACTGGGTGTGTTGACATGTGCCTGTAACCCTAGCACTTGGGAGGCTATAAACAGCAGAATCACTATGAGTCAGATCTATGTAGTGAGATCCTGTAGACCCTGTACACCCTGACCTAAATACAGAAAGAGAAAAGCAGTAAGGAAAAGAAAAGAAAACAGAGAATTACAGAACAGAACGGAACGGAACGGAATGGGACGGAAC